>JAMLFY010000018.1:3627121-3653309 GCA_030441495.1 Dalbergia oliveri
GAGCTTTGGAGGGAGAAGGAATCAAGTTTGGTTAATCTTGAAGCCAAGGAGCTAATCGGTTATTACAAGTAGGGTTTTTCTTGCCTTCTCTTGTCAAATTTTGTTCTGATCTGTTTGGGATGAGTTATGTTCCGAAATTTCTGGTTATTTTGGATGATATTATGTTGATATTGATGTGTGAATTTTGGTGGTGGGTTTGGATGGTGTCATAAAATGGTTTTTATCAAAATAAGTTTGGACTAGGTTGCTGGAATTTCTATTGTCCTGTAGGCAGCAGTGGTTCACGAATTTTCTAGAATATTTTTGGGTGTTTTCATGAGCTATAAAAATTATATGTTGGATTAAACATCTTAAAATAATTACCTGAATTTTTCTTGGGTGTTAGTTTTAGGGTTTGATGCCTCAAAAAAATCAGAAATCGAAATGAGGCAGATGCTGTCCTGATTGTTGAGACTGAAGTAGTAAACTTGTCTGAATTTATTACCATAGCAAATGATTGAAATAACTCTTGAAATTTTTACACGAAGTTACTAATATATTGAAGTGTCACTGTGAATTTTATTGTGAATTAATTCAATCATTTCTGGGATTAAAAATTAGGGACTGACTAGTTCTGGTTGGTGGAATTGGTACCCTGACCACTAAATTTGTACATTTTACTGAGGTAGCTATAGAGCTCTGATTGTCTTGAAATTTTTACAGTCTCCTAGACACATTGAAGTGTCTTAGAGAATTTTATAACCTCTAAATTGATTTTTTGATGAGCAAAACAAATTGTGCCACAATGGGGTGAAAACTGCCCATTGTGCTGGGAATGGAACAATGCTTTGAATTGAGAATGTAATGGTACTTTGGCTTCTAGTATGACATGAGTATTTGATATTAAGTGTTTGGCCATGTGACTTATGACATGTAAATGCATGCTATGGATTTTAAGGATTGAAGTATGAGAAAAGAATGAGAAGTTCATTGTGAATGATTGCCTATATGTGGCCTATGTATGCACTTGAGAAAAGAGAAAAGTATATGATGCCATTATAAGGATGTATAAATTTAAATTGTGCATGTTCTGACATATGGACAAAATAGAAACAAGACTTAGATTGAATGAGGGGGAAGGCGAAGAGTAACTTCCCAAAATTTATTTGAGTCGGTAGACGTATCGGCTAGGAATAGTCTTGTGGGATTCCAAAAATGAAAATGAGTTCGATGACCACGGCAGAATGGAATCGGCTCAGCTCTGACAAGGTCTATTTCCCTTGTGTGGTGTGATCCACCATAAATACCCGTTGGGTATAACCCGATCTATTGTGGAGTTGTCCATGAAATTCCCGTTGGGTATAACTAGTCTTTCCTATGTCAATGAAAAGAGAGAAATGCACTAATTGGCTTTCTATGGCCATGATGGAAATCAAGTCACTTTGAGATAACTTTTATGTATTTAACATATGTATCACCTATATCATATGAAATCCTTCAAGATTTACTTACTATGTGTTTGAGCCTCCTGATATATGTACATGTACCTGATTGATTGTTAAAAGCTACCCACTTGGAAGGATGACTTTTGGACTTAAAAATGAACCTTTGATATATGTTGCATGCTCACAATTTTACTAATAAACCGAAGTGGCTTGGGCGATACGATGACATTATGATTGTGATTGGGAGTTGCCCTATTGAGAACTAAAAAATTCTCACCCTATGTGTTTGTTTTCGTGTCTGGACAGGGTTAAGCCAAAGGATGATGATGCTTGCTATGCAAAGGAGTGTAGGATTGTTATAGTGTAGTAGTTACTGTTTATTCTTCTATACTTAGTGAAATGAGTATGTATGTAAATGTATTAGAAGACAGATATGTACTAAAGCTCATAAAGGAGCTTCCTTATGTATTTTAGCTTATGTTTAATAAACTTGATGTTTACATGTAATATGTTTTAATAGAATTACGCTTAGTTAATCTCCCGTACGTAAATCGAGCTTGCTATAGATAATTAAGAGGTCCGCTAATCAACAAGTAACAACTCTCGAATACGATATATAGCTTAAGAATGGGGTTGTACTTGGGAGGATGTTACACATTATGCTCCTGATTTCCACCAAATTTGTGGACTTAGAAAATTATGAAGTTTATGAGCATGAAATGTTAAATGATAAGTTAAGATGATGGCTATGATTATATGCTCATGTTTTCATCTCTAAATAACATGCTAAGGTTAAAGATGACATAATGTACGCCAGATCTTCTCGTGTTTGAGTACAAATGACCAAAATGCCCTAAGGTCATTTTTACCAGAATTAAAGGGCAGTGCCAGATCGTCTGAATGGGTCAACTCAATGTTTGAAGGGGATTATATTTGTTATGTTTGATATTGAGGTGAAAATCTCGTTTTCTGAACTTTCGGCTCAAAATGACCAAAATACCCTGCTATGTTCTACACGGGTAAAAGATGCCGTTGAGCCTGGAACTTTAGGAAGTTTGGAATGATGTTTATGAGTAATATTTGATGTTTAGTTGGGCCTGGTAGGTCCTGGCAGTTTAGTGCAAAATTACCATTTTGCCCCTAGAACAGTGTACAGTGAGCCTAATGACGCAATTAAGCAAACCTAAGCAATATTAGGCTCTAATCGAAGATTAATTTATTTCGATAATTAATCTAGAGTCAAAATAATTTATTAAGGTTAATTAGAACCTAAGATTGCTTAGTTAAACTCTAATTGCATTCTTTAATTCAAGATTCCTAGTCATGGAATCTTGAATAGTATTTTCTCTCTCCAATTCCTTAAATTAAGGAATTGTGTCATACCTCATTTGACCAAAAGAATGATTTTAAATTGTTAATCTAGCAAGATTACCCTCTTAATCAAGTCTTGACAACTTAATTACCCAATTACCTCACCTAAACACTTTCTTACAACTCCTAACCAAAACCTTAATCAAAGAAACACCTAAACACATAACTAACCCACAATTACATGAACTAATTTTCTCTCTCTGGCCTTAAGTGGCTGGCCACTGCTCCCATTTTCCATCATGTGTTGACTCATTCACACTCCAAAGACCATGCCTTGCCCATACTTGTGCCTATACTCAACCATGCTTGAACCCATACTCAAAGCCATACCTTTGTAAGAGATATTTCCTCCCTCTTCCTCTCCAAAATGGCACCGGTTCCTCCTCCCCCTTGGAAGCCTCAATGTTGAAAATTTCTATAAATACCACGCCTTGGAGAACCTTGTTCACACTTTGGTTCCTTTGCTAAATTCACACTTCTTGCAAAAATTCTCTCATTTCCTCTCAAATTCCCTCACATTGGCCGAATTCTTCCTCCAAGTTTCAAGAGGATTTTCCTTCTCATTTCATCAAGAAAACAAAGGTTCCTTTCATCTCTCTCAAAGACTTCCTTAGGTAGGGGTTTTGTTTTAAGTTTTTACTTGTTTTCTTCAAGAAAAGCTCTAGTTTTCTCTTGGTTCAAAACTCTTTTCCTCTTCCTTTTTCTTTTCGGCCAAAAGGCCTTTTTGTGAGAAGAATTTGAGCTTGATGATGAGGTTTCAAGAGAATGACTTGTTGTAGTCATGTGAGAAACCTCTAAAGCTTTAAATAACTTGGTCTTGGACCATACATGCTTGTGATTCTTTCTTTTCCTTGCTTACATTTTAGTTCCTTTTTCCTTTCTTTCTTGAATGGTTTCGGTTTCCTTTCCCTTTTCCTTTGAAAGATTTCGGTTTCCTTTGCCTTGGTTTGAACAAAGTTTGCTAAAATTGTCAAGTAGATCAAAAAAGTTTTGTTAAGAAAATTAATCACATGTTTTCAAAGAGCTCTAAGCTTACCCTTGCCAACCTTAAAGTTGGTCGGCCGTTCTAAGAGTTTTACTCTAGATTGAAGCCCATGAGCAATAAAATAAAGAATATGACTTAGTTCTTGTATTTTGTTTAGACAAAGTGTTGAGCTTTGTGTCTATTTTCTTGAGCTTGATGATGAAGTTCAAAACCAAAGACTTCTTTGAAGTCTAGGTGCTAGGAACTCTAAAGCTCACTTTATGTTGTTAAGATGCATATTGGGTTAAGGTTATGATGTTCCTTTAAAGTCTTGTAAGAGCTCTAGTTAAGATAAAATGAGTTGCACATATATTTACATTTATGCCTTGCATAGCATGTTTATTTTAATGTCATCACTAAACTCTCAAGAATAAATAAATGAACTTGCATTATCATGTTTAAATTTCAAGCTTGCATTTCATGTTTATATTTCAAGTCATCACTTAATTTTAAAGATAATATTGAGGTTGCATCTCATATTTATTTTATGCTCTCACTTTACTTTCTAATGAAGAATAAAATGAGTGCATATCATGTTTAAGTTTATGCCATCACTTAAATAATCCTAGAGCTCAAGACTTGCCCAAGTATCACACATAAAGTTTTAGAAAATGGAGATGTCAAGGGTGCCATTTTGGCCTTGAGATGATGATGATGGACTTTGTGTGAGTTCATCAAGACACAAAGGGTCCATAGTCTATGTCTTGGAATTTTTCTAAGCCTAGGTGGTTTTAAGGAACCTTATGAGCATAGTTTTACATTTTAAAATCCTCCTTATGATTAAATTGATTTAGCTACTGACCTTACTTGGATTTCAATGATTTTAATGAGATTAATTGGTTTCTAAAAGAGCTTTGAGTTCCTAAAATGATCCTAAGAGAAACTAGCAACTTGTATGCATTTTAATCCATGAGATTATATGATTTTATGGGCTTTACATTTTGGCCCTCTTATGTTTGGCCACTGTATAATTTTTGTTTTATGGTGTTAAAATGTGTGAAATTATGTTTGAGTGAAGCAAGGATCGATTTAGAGAAGTTAGAAAAGAGTAGGTAACTTGAAAGGATTAAAAATGAGAATTCTAGAACACGTAAATGCACAAAATATGCATTTCTGTTCCAGCATGTGTAAAACTAAGAAAAGTGGGTTATAATTAGTGAACACATGTGTAGGAATCCCTCATAATTGGTTTAGGAGTTAATTACAAAATCGTTAGACGGATCATAAAAATGGTTTAAAACGGAAATTCTAGAACCCGTAGTCATGAGGTAAATTTTCTGCCCAAATTACATAATGCTGTTTGGAATTTTTAGTAAGCCTAAATCTTAGTAAGAATTATAGGTAATGATCCCTTAGGTGTTATAAAAATCCATAATGAAGGTTAGAATAATTGGAATACAAGTTTAAGACCCTAAGGGCCAGAGCATAAGACACTATGAGATAGGAGGTGTGATGTGAGCATGAGACCGAGTGGGTATATTCTTAATGATGTGATTATGTTAACAACTTGAGAATGAAACTTTATGTGTATAATCGGCATGTTGATGTGATGAAGTATTGTGCCATGTTTTGAGATGCATGAGGTTTAGAAATATGAATGAGTTAGAAGAATATGCTCATGTGAACTAGAAAGTCTATTAATTGAGAAAGTTCCATGAGAATGATATGTGTGATTGAGTTATGTGGCATGACTCAAATTTGAGGAAATTCAGTGTAGTTGTTATGCTCCAATTTCCATCAAATTTGAGGGACTTGAGAAAGTTTTGAAAAGAAAGATTGTATATGTGACATGCAGACGCATTTCTCCTGCTATGGTGAGGAGAAAGGAAACAGATGGAGGGTATGATCGTGGATATTCCAAAGCGGACAATGTCACTGGTCTTAACCAGATGATGCTTTAATGGAGACGTACTTCTCTTGCTATGGTGAGGAGAAGGTAAAACCATGAGGGCATTGACATTAGCCCTCAAAGCGGACAAAGTCATGGTCTTGACTAGTTGATGCGTTTAAGAAGGAAGAAAGTCCTATGATGGGTGATTTCTTAGGTCCCTGCATGTACTCTGGAGTCGGGTTTGTTATTATTATGATTATGATTATGATTCGCTTATCAAGAGGATAAGTAAAAACTAGTGGCGACTAGTTAAGGTATGAGCTCATAGCCTAGTATCAGGGGTTGGTTACTATTGTTTTGAAAATCATGATGTCACAAGTTGAGAATGAGAAAAGATGAGAAATATCATGCTCATAAGAGTGAAAAGTTTAACATGGGAAGTTACATGCCACTTATGTGTGATTTTAAATGTTAATGATGTGTTTTATTAATGCTAAGTATTGCCATGCATACATGTTCTACTATGATGCATACATGCATTAAAGATTCATTATAAAAGACACGGACCTTGGATAATTATCTTTTATGAAAACCTCATAATGAACCTTTGCATGTGTAACCTTTTATAATAAACCGAAGGTTCCTGGGACGTAAACGATGACATTAAGATAGGAGGTTCCTCTAGATTCTTTAGCAAGATTCTCACCCCTCTCTTTGTTTCTCTTTCGTTACGTCTTCAGACCACAATGGCGTCGTTTGTGATCTTCGTTGACACCTCGTGGGAGGTGCATTATGACCCGGATCATCAGTCCTATCATTTTGAGGGTCGCTGCGTCGCACGCATTCTTGCATACATGGGACGCCCATTTGCTTTTCCAGTCTCCAGTTTTTGTTTTACCCCAACCTCTCCCTATGGAGATGATTCTGATTTTTGGAGGACGCAGCCCCGATGAAGGGAACCATCGGCTCGCCCGTCTTCGGGTCCGAGGCTACCCCGAGTACGTGCCTCGCCAGGACGTTCGGAGACCGACTTGTCAGAGGATCCCTCTTCTCATCCTTTTCGGAGGGTTTTACCCATGCTATCCCATGGATCCGGGATGGGTAGCGAGGATACGTGACGCAGCGGAGGTTAGCTCTCGCCAAGAGATGTGTCCATGTCGAGGAGGCCATGCTCCTCCACCTTTTCGCCTACATGCACCCGAGGAGCTTGCTCAGTTTATTGGGTATACCATCGAGGATGAGGAGGAGCGTCACGTAGATCGAGGGGGAGGGGTAGTCATAGCTTGGGATGACCTCAAGTGGGCTTCTCATGCATCTGTTATTTATGTTTCCTCTTTATGTTTTCCTATATTTATATTTCCTATCCTGCAACTCTCCGCCTATGGGTAAGACTTTATATTATATTTTCATTGTTGTACTAAACTATAAGATTTAATATCATGATGTTTGTCTCATGATTGAGGTGTCCTTTTAATGTTTTTGTTTTGATGTGATTTATTTATTCTTCCGCTTTACATTTTGTTTATGTTGTACGCAATGGCTCGCACTTTGTTTTGCGCGCCTTGTTTCAAAAAAAAAAAATTCACCTATATTTTCCGCTAAGTTATTTCTAAAAGAGGTTTTAAAGGAAGTAATGACTAATAATTAATCTTAATACGTCTTAGGCGTGTGGGTTAAATATTAGGGTGTTACACATAAGACACACAAAAATGATCCTCTAGACTCCAAGAATTAATGGTTGTGAGAAGTGATCGAATAAAGGTGATCCTTTAAACTCAGGAATTAATAGTTATGAAAGGTGATTCTATGCCCCTATTCCGCACTCTAGGAGTTAGGAATTTGCTTATCTATAGGATAAGTGTAGACTAGTGACGAATAGTTAGGTATGAGCTCATAACCTAGAAACTCTCAAGAGGAGAGAGTATTAAGGTGGCCCCATAGAAAAGAATAAGAAGGTTAAGTCACCTAAGTGGATAAGAGAGAAAGATTATGTTATGTTACTCTATGTATTTTATGCTATGTTAAGTTACTATGACTCTTGTGATATGTTGCATTGAGTATTGATATGCATTCATAATATGGTATGGTGCATTTATGACATTAAGATTCATGTTAAAAGACACAGGCCTTGGCTAAGGGTATTTGGAACTTAATAAATTAACCTGTATGCATGTCCACCATTTTCATAATGAAACCCAAGGTTCCTGAGGATGAAGATGATGACATTTACATAGAGGCGAAAGCCCTATTGAGATTCTTGTTTACATTTCTTATTCCCTTTCTCTTTTTCTTTCCATCTCGTCTTCAAAGGGCGATGGTGACATTTGTGATCTATATTGATGCCCCCACTTGGAAGATACACTTATCTAGCCAACTAGTCTTATCATTTTGTCGTCGATGTACCGTTCATTTGTTCATCTTCTTGGATTGCCCTTTGGCACCAATCACTAGCTTTTGGTTCTATCACTCACTTTTTACCGGTGGCTTTGCTTTCGAGCGTGCATGTCTACATATGGAGTAGTTCCTCGTGGCGCCCTCCACTTCACCATCCATGACTTCCTGTTTACATGCCTTGATCACCACCTTATCTTGAGAGCCATTGTCAGACCCATTAGAGGAATCACCATCCAACACCCTTCAAGAGATTCAACACCCACTTTCCCATGGAGGAGAGTAGTAGTGATAGGGAGGCTCCGTGTCCAAGCCCATGAGAGAGCCCAAGCACGATTGTAGGGAGCCACTCGTCCACCAATGAGCTCATGTTTATCCCGTGGGTTACCTTGCTTTCCTTCCGACCTTGCTCGCGTGCTCGGCTACATTCCTTCTTCTTGGGAGCATTAGTAGGTGTTGATGATGGACCTCTTTGAGCGCTTGTGCATATCTCGTGGAGAGGATATCCTTCTTTTGATATTTTGTTAGAGGTTATCTACTCTAGGCGTGTCCCAATAGGAGTAGTGGGAGGAGAGGTTTTAGTAGGTTATTTTAGTTTCTATCCATATACTATTTATGACTTTTCCTAATGACTATACCTGGCCTAACTTCTGTTGGAGGGGATGATATCTTTTTAGTAGTTTATTTTGGTGCATGATATGGAACAGTTATTACTTATAAATTCCTATATATATATATGTGTGTGTGTGTGTGTGTGTGTATGTGTTGACAATGTTATGCTCATGATGCTATTGCCCTTGAATTTTGTGTATGTTTTCTAGTGTTTCATTTTCTTTATTGTATGAGATGGAAGACATGTTTTACTTAGTACGCACACAACTCACGTTTTGTTTTCAAAGTTCAAAAAAAAAAAATTTACCCGTATTTTTTTTCTAAAATAATTTCAAGACTTAATAACATAGACTAAAACAAAAGAGTAAATTCTAATAATTAACTTAAATGCATCCCAGGCATGTTGGGTTAAATATTAGGGTGTTATAGGCTAGAGGAGTAGTTCGGCATTGCCAAAGCAATCAGAAGCCATTGTGAAATAGAGGCTTCTGATGCTACCTTCAGAAACTACTTTTTACTTTCTTAATGAGGTTTCTAAACTTTTCCTGCTAGAAGCTTGGGTAGTTGACTAAGTTGGAGAAAAAATGTCACATCAGTCCTTGATTGGGTTTGACTTTAAATTTAAATTAAAAAAATTCCCTCATTTTCCTATAAAGTGCACCATTTCATTGAAACGTGTTTTTGAAAGTGTGATAATAGTTTCTTGATATTTCTTCGATCTTCAGGATATTTAATTAGAGCTTGTAGATGATGATATGATTGATCATGATGATTGAAGGTTGTAGTACACACTTGCTTCAGAGTTGGATTGAAATCTTCACTTGAATTGTACTTTCTAAAGTCACATGCTACTACTTGAATATCTAAGCCTTGGTTTCTTGTACTTGAGAGTTTTCTTTAATATGTTGAGCATATATTCATTTACTCTATGATATATTTTTCACTTTCATTAAATCCAATCTATTTAAATGAGATTAAACATGTTTGCACATGTCATGTGAAAATATTTACATTTTAGAAGCCGTGTTATGTTAACGTAAAAGACCTGTTTGTTGCTTCAAGAAACTCAAGGGAAACATTAGTCCTTCTTCAAAACATTTTCTCAAAATTAGTTATGTTATCATTCAAAACATTTAGCATTAAAGCTTTGTAAAGGCTTCTGGAGCTAACATTCTACACCTTTTTGATGATGGCAAACCAATTCTAGAAAATCTTTTGAAGAGATTTTGAAGAAATATAACAGGATATAGAGCTTGATAAACCAATTTTTTGTCAAAACATCATATGGTATGATTTTCAAAAAGTATTTCTTAAGGCATGATATGGATAAAATAAAAAATGCTTTATTACCTTAATCAGAATGCTTTCTAAGAGATATCATAGCAAATTTGAGAAAAGATATGAGCATTTATGCTTTACTGAATAAATACAGCTTGATTTTTAGTCATTTTGACTTTCCTGAAAATGCACGTGTTTGAATAATGCGAGTAATACTTGTGATATATAATCTTGACCTTGAGTCCATACTTAACACATCTTTATCCAAATGAATTTTTGAAACAAGATGCAGTTTTTGTGCATAAAACCATGCAACATATAGACTTTGCATAGAAGAAGTTTCTGAAGCTTAAAGAGGTTTGATCAAGTTGTATAAGAGCATGTTTTTTAGAGCTTGTGATAAGAAAACTTCATATTTGTGTGATAGAGCATATATGTTTTTATTAGAAAAAAAAGCAAGATCATGTATCAGAGAATACATATTGAGCTATATATATATATATACACACACACACACATACACATATAGAGCATTTATTCTATATGTGCTAGAATAATTCCAGAAAAAATAAAATAACATACGATGATTGATGTAGCTTAAAGATCAAGGCATGCTAAATATCATATCATGTTATAACAGGCGCTTAAGACTTATACATCATACATCATAAGCAAGATATATGATTAGCTACTTTATCAAGATAAACATGGCATAAATATGTATCAGACCTTGAAAGCATAATAGAAAAAGAACTTGTGAAGGATAAATATTTTATATAAACCAATTCAAAATATCAGAACAAGAGTAAAAAAAAATTGTTTGATAAAATGCAAATGCTGATAAAAAAATTCTTTGGGCTCCTAAGCACATGCTCCCTTAATTCCTCAACATAAGATTTTTTGAATCTATTTTCATTCTCCCTTTTGTGTGCTGGAATCCAGGAAACACCATCACCAACCCCTCCTCCTTAGTTCTCTGGAAGATCTCCAACAATAGTGCTTCATGTCTTCTCAATTGAGCTTCCATTTGATCAAACCAGCCAATCATGAGGCGCTAATTTTGGGAGCAATAAATGCACTTCAAAAAAGCTTGGTGGCGGTAGGTTAAGGTTGGCTTAACGAAGGATCAACATCCTAAGGAGATGGTTCAAGCAGGTAAGAGGGGATATAAGAGATTATTCAAGAGAAGTAACGATAGGACCAATAGCTTAAGGTGAGCTAATCACATGATCTTCATTAGCTGCTTATCCTCAAAGGATTCTTCCTTAGAATCTAAAAACAGATAGAAAAGAAGAAGGTTCCTCATCTATATGCTTGATTTTAATTGTTGGTAAACACTTAGTTGTGTTGAGTTTGATTTTTCCTCAGATTCTTGGGTATCCTCTTCTACCTCTCAATCTCAATCACTTTTCTTTTCTTTCCTTTTTTTAAACATTCATAGTGGCCTTTTCAAGTGTTGTATCTCTTATCTTCAGCTCTCTCTCTCTGACACTTGGTTGTGGCAGCATCGGTAGCTCTCTCTAGTCTTGAATCAGTTCTAGGGATTACTTAGTACCTTCCATATACTCGCACCACTCATTCGCCAATGGATAGTTCATGTGTTCAAAGATCCTGTTAGCAATCTCATAAGGGATAACATAAGTTCTCCTTTTCTTTGGGAGATGGCACTGAGCATATAGTCAAAGATTAGCCTTGGGTAGGTTCACCTTTCTCTTTCTCAGCAGAGTAGAGTAACATGTAGCCTATCCCGAGTAGCGGTGGGTGCTTCCCAATCTTAGGAGAAAGAAACTGGATAATGGTAAACACTCTGTTATGCCCTAGAAATCAGTAACGCAAGTTATTATCTCACTAGGTTGGTATCTAGGGAATAGTGAGACATTGGAGACCTCCTCAATTGAGACTCAAATAGTCCTAAACCAATCTCTTTCAAATGAGCATTTGATTTCACAGGTCAGGTGCTTGAATGATGTTGGAAAGGTAGTATGCCTAACTCCATGTTAAAGCCCTGATAAAGGTTCTCAATAGAGATTTCAAGATACTTGCACCAATTGGAAGTAAAAGGTAGTCACCATCCCAGTAAAAGACTTGAACTGTGATGTGGAAAAACCCTTTTCCATCCTTGAAAGGAGATAACTTCTAGTAAGATGAGAACCTAGTATCAAGTTCCTGATTAGCCTTTTGCCAAGAGCAATTTTTTGTTGAGAAAATTTTCAGCAGTGCTTGCTGCGAAGTGGTTCTCCTGATACATAAGAAGAGTTCCCATGTTGGCCAATCTTCTATCAAAATATTTTCCTTTACCATTGTAGATTGTTGTATATGAGAGGGATTGAATGAAAGAGATAAAGGTTTATGTAAGAAGAGAATAGGAGATAGTTAAGGTTTCAAGTGCTTATTTGAAGACGAGAGTAAAGTGTGATGTGTGAGGAGTGGGGCTATTTAAGTGATGGGACGTAAAGACTAAAGGCGAGGTGACATAGGGAGAGAAACTAAAAAAGAGTGGGAATTTTTTTGCCTTTTTTATTCCTTCCAAGAGAGTGGTTTTTGAAGCATGGAACCACTTTCTAACCTCTACTCCACTTTTTAACCTATCAGGATAACACTACTTCTCACACCTTACACATCTTCAAATTCTTGAACCCTAGGATAACATACCCTATTTTCTGATCATTTGTTTTTTCTAAGCTCGTAAGTTGACTTTCTAACCTTGCAAACTGATTCTTTGATCTTGCAAATCTGATCTTAGATCTTGCAACTGATTGTCTTTGTATGGGCTTCAGTTAAAGCCATGAAGGGGAGTATCAGAGATATTTATGCATGCATGCTTATGCGGATTTAAAAACTTTTAATGTTCAATACTTTTTAAACAGAGAAGCAATCTTTAGCTAATAGTTTTATGAATATATCAGACAGGTCTTATATTCATAAACATTAACTCAACATCCCCTTTTGAACATTGTAATGCCCTTTTTTTTCTCCTGAGGACAAATGAACCAAAATGCCCTTAAGGTCATTTTTACTTGGAATTTGAGGTAGTACCTGGCAGTCCTTGAATGGGTCAACTCAATGTTTGGGGGATTATAACTGTAATGTTTGATATCCAAGGTGAAAATCCCGCTTCCAAACTTTCGGCTCAAAATGACCAAAATATCCCTGTAGCATTTTACGTGGGTAAAGGTGTCATTTGAGCTGAAACTTTCCAGAAAGTTTGGAATGATGTTTATGAGTGGTTTATATTGGTTAGTCAAGGAGGTCAGGAGGTTTTAGTAAAATTATCATTTTGCCCTAATAGTGTACAAGTAATGAGTAATTAACTAAACTTAAGCAATATTAGGCTCTAATCCAAGATTAATTAATTTTGATAATTAATCTAGAGTCAAAATAATTTATTAAGGTTAATTAGAACCTAAGATTGCTTAGTTAAACTCTAATCTCATTCTTTGATTCAATATTCCTAGTCATGGAATCTTGAATAGTAAATTCTCTCTATTTTAAATCAAGGAATTATGTCTATGATTTAATTTGACTTGAAAAGAGTTTTTAATTTATTAATCTAGCAAGATCACCCCCTAAATCAAGTCTTGACAACCTTAATTGACCATTACCTCATCTAAACACTTTCTTACAAACTCCTAATCAAAACCTTAATCAAAGAAACACCTAAACACATCATTAAAACCACAATTAGATGAACAAAATCTCTCCCCCCCTTGGTTAAACTGGACGAATACATACCCTCTAAATTGTGTTACATGTTGATTTTGTTTCACTCAAAGAACCATACCTCAAGCTATACTTTACACCATACCTAGCCATACCTCCACCCATGCCTTTGAATGACCAATTGTTGAAGATATTTTCCTCCCCCAAGGCCCGGTTGTTCCAGGTTTTAGTGCAAAATTACCATTTTGCCCCTAGAAGTGTCCAGTGAGCCTAATGACGCAATTAAGCAAACCTAAGCAATATTAGGCTCTAATGAAGATTAATTTATTTTGATAATTAATCTAGAGTCAAAATAATTTATTAAGGTTAATTAGAACCTAAGATTGCTTAGTTAAACTCTAATTGCATTCTTTAATTCAAGATTCCTAGTCATGGAATCTTGAATAGTATTTTCTCTCTTCAATTCCTTAAATTAAGGAATTGTGCCATACCTCATTTGACTAAAAGAATGATTTTAAATTGTTAATCTAGCAAGATTATCCTCCTAATCAAGTCTTGACAACCTTAATTAGGCCATTACCTCACCTAAACACTTTCTTACAACTCCTAACCAAAACCTTAATCAAAGAAACACCTAAACACATCACTAAACCACAATTACATGAGCAAATTAATCCTCCCCTTGGCTGCCAAATCTGGCCGAATGCATGGCCCTAAGAGAAGTGTCACATGTTGAATTTTATTTCACTCAAGAGCCATGCCTAGGCCATACCTCAAACCATACCTCACCATGCTTTCAACCATGCTTTGCCCATGCCTTTTCCATACCAATCAAGAGATATTTTCCTCCCCAAAGACCAAGCAAGGCCGTCGGCCTTCTCTCCCTTGGCAGCCACCATTGTGCAAAATTTTCTATAAATACCAAGCTTGGAAGAACTTGGTTACACTTTAGAAGCTTTGCCAAGTTCAAGCTTTCTTGCATTTTCTTCCTTTTGCTCTCAATTTCTCTTCATCTTGCTCTTCTATTTCCTTCCCCTCAAAGAACCTTTCCACCACCACAAACCATAAACCACCATAAACAACCATAAACCACCACTCCCTCACCTTAAACCATCTTTCAAACACTTAAACTTTCCATTTCCAAGCTTAGAAACTCAAGGAAAAATCATCTTCCTTGAGTTCCCTTCTTGGCCGAAACACATACCCACATCCAAGAGGAGATTTTGTCTTCTCAACTCTTCAAGAACTCAAGCTTTCTTTCATTTCTTCAAAGACTTCCTTAGGTAGGGGTTTTGTTTTAAAGCTTTTGCTTGTTTTCTTCAAGAAAAGTTATAGTTTTCTCTTGGTTTCAAACTCTTTTTCTCCTCTTTTCTTTCGGCCTTGGAGCCTTTTCTCAAAGAACTTTAGCTTGATGATGAGGTTTCAAGATAATGACTTGTTGTTGTCATGTGAGAAACCTCTAAAGCTTGAAACAACTTGGTCTTGGACCATACATGCTTGTGTTTTCTTTCTTTTTCTTGATCTCATTTTCGGTTTCTTTTCTTTTCTTTCTTGAATGCCTTCGGCTTCCTTTCCCTTTTCCTTTGAAAGATTTCGGTTTCCTTTATCTTTACTTGAACAAAGTTTGCTAAAAATGTTAAGTAGATCACAAAAGTTTTGTTAAGAAAATTAATCACATGTTTTCAAAGAGCTCTAAGCTTACCCTTGCCAACCTTAAAGTTGGTCGGCCGTTCTAAGAGTTTTACTCTAGATTGAAGCCCATGAGCAATAAAATAAAGAATATGACTTAGTTCTTTGTATTTTGTTTAGACAAAGTGTTTCTATTTTCTTGAGCTTGATGATGAAGTTCAAAACCAAAGGCTTCTTTGAAGTCTTGGTGCAAAGAACTCTAAAGCTCACTTTATGTTGTTAAGATGCATATTGGGTTAAGGTTGTGAAGTTCCTTTAAAGTCTTGTAAGAGCTCTAGTAAGATAAAATGGAAGTGCACTCATGTTTATGTTTATGTCTTGCATAGCATGTTTATTTTGATGCCATCACTAAACTCTCAAGAATAATTAAATGAACTTGCATTATCATGTTTAAATTTCAAGCTTGCATTTCATGTTTATTTTTCAAGTCATCACTTAAACTTAAAGATAATAATGAGGTTGCATCTCATATTTATTTTATGCTCACTTTATTTCTAATGAAGAGTAAAATAAGTGCATATCATGTTTAAGTTTATGCCATCACCTAAATAATCCTAGAGCTCAAAGACTTGCCCAAGTATCTTACATAAAGTTTTAGAAAATGGAGGCATTTCAAGGAATGCCATTTTGGCCTTGTGGTGATGATGATGGACTTGGATGAGTTCATCTAATCATAAGTGCCCATAGTCTAAGTCTTGGAATTTTTAAGCTTAGATGTACTCAAGGAACTTTATGAACAAAGTTTTGTGTTTTAAAACCATTCCTTGAGCTAAATAATTTAGCTACTGACCTAGTATATATTTATATGATTTCAATGAGATTAATTGGTTTCTAAAAGAGTTTTGAGTTCCTAAAATGATTCCAAGAGAAACTAGCAACTTGTATGCTTTTTAATTCATGAGATTATGTGATTATGAAGCTTATGATTTCGATTCTGCCCTTGATGTTTGGCCACTGTATAAATTCTGTTTTATGGTGTTAAAATGTGTAAAATTATGTTTGAGTGAAGCAAGGAATGATTTAGGGAAATTTAGAAAAGAATAGGTAACTTGAAAGGATTAAAATGAGAATTCTAGAACACCTAAATGCACAAGATATGCATTCTGTTCCAGCATGTTTAAAACTAAGGAAATTGGTTTATAATTAGTGAACATGTGTAGGAATCCCTTATAATTGGTTTAGGAGTTAATGATAAAGCCGTAGGCAAAGACGGATCTTAAAAAGGGTCTAAAACGGAAATTCTAGAACCGTAATCATGAGGTAAATTTTCGCCAAAATACATAATGTTGTATGGAATTTTAGTAAGCCTAAACCTTAGTGAGAATAATAGGTAATGATCCCTTAAGTGTTATAAAAATTCATGATGAAGGTTAGGATAATTGGAACACAAATTTAAGACCCGTTAGGGTCAAAGCATAAGATACCATGAGATAGGAGGTGTGATCTGAGCATGAGGTCGAGTAGGTATATTCTTAATGATGTGAATATGTTAACATCTTGAGCATGAAACTTTATGTGTATAATTGGCATGTTGATGTGATAAAGTGTTGTGCCATGTTTTGAGATGCATGAGGTTTCGAAATATGAATGAGTTAGAAGAATATGCTCATGTGAACTCAAAAGTTTATTAATTGATAAAGTTCCATGAGAATGATATGTGTGATTGAGTTATGTGACATGACTCAAATTTGAGGAAATTCGGAGTGAAGTTGTTATGCTACCAAATTTCGGCAAATTTGAGGGACTTGAGAAAGTTTTGAAAAGAAAGATTTTATATGTGACATGCAAGATGCATTTCTCCTACCACGGTGAGGAGAAAGGAAACCCGTGGAGGGTGTGATCATGGGGATCATAAAGCGGACAATGTCACTGGTCTTAACCAATGATGCGTTTCACAGGCTGAGACGTACTTCTCCTGCAGTGAGAGAGAAGGTAAAACCGTGGGGCATGACATAGCCCCAAAGCGGACAAAGTCATTGGTCTTAACCAGTTGACGTTTAGAGAAGGAAGAAAGTCCCATGATGGGTGATTCCTTAGGTCCCCTGCCGTACTCTAGGAGTCGGGTTGTTATTATTATGATTATGATTATGATTCGCTTATCAAGAGGATAAGTAAGAACTAGTGACGACTAGTTAAGGTATGAGCTCATAGCCTAGTATCAGGGGTCGGTTACTATTGTTTTAAAATTCATGATGTCACAAGTTGAGAAATAAGGAAAGATGAGAAATACCATGCTCATGAGAGCGAAAGGTTGATCATGGAAAGTTGCATGCCACTTATGTGTGATTTTAATTGTTGATGATATGTTTTATTAATGCTAAGTATTGCCATGCGTACATGTTCTATTGTGAAGCATACATGCATTAAAGATTCATTATAAAAGACACAGACCTTGGATAATTATCTTTTATGAAAACCTGATAATCGAACCTTTGCATGTGTAACCTTTTTATAAATAAACCCAAGGTTCCTGGGGACGTAAACGAATGGCATTAGGATAGGAGGTTTCCCTGAGATTCTTGGAAGATTCTCATCCCCTATCTTTGTTTCTTTTCCGTTACGTATCCAGACCGCGATGGTGTGTTTCGTGATCTTCATTGACACCCAGTGTGGGAGGTGCATTTAAACAGATCATCACCCTACCATTTTGAGGGTTGTGCAACGCAACTTTTCCTGTCATTTAGAAATTACCAATTACCTAGGTAATTCTTATATAAATTAAAGCCGAACAATCCTCAATAGAGGAATATAACATTAGAAAAAAGGTTAGGAGCGATTCCTGCAAGAGTTGCAAGCCCGATTTCTATACGTGTAAAATGACCAAAATGCCCTGAGGTTATTTTACTGAGGAAATGAGGATCGTGGGCCCCACCCCCAAGGGGATGTTTTGATGATAATAAGGGATTGTTTGTGTTATGTGTGTTAATAGAGGAGAAGAATCAATTTTGAGTTTTGACGCGAAATGACCAAAACGCCCTCCGCTTTAACTTTGATTTGCGTGCCGTGCCGAACCTCACTAAAATGTTTTAAAAGGTGTTTTTAAGCTATGATTAACCATTGGTTAAGTTCGGGTGGCCTGAAATTTTTAAGTAAAATGACCATTTTGCCCCTCTCTTTGTGAGTTTGCAAATTTTGAGATTTTTGATTCGTCTAATGAAACCTAAGCAATATTAGGCTCAAATTAAAGCTTATTAAATTCTAATTATTAATCTAGAGTCAAAATTATTTATTTAAATTGATTAGAACCTAAAATTGCTTAAAAACACCAAATTGCTTACTAATTCACCTAAGCCCTTAATTGTAAATTCTCTAATTTGCAAGATACCTACCTACACCTAAATAATACATGGAACACACAAATTTCTCCTTGGGCTATAATGCATGAAATTATTGGCCTAATATGCATCAGAAAAATTTGTCAAACTTGGCACAAAACTCAAGGTATGAAAACAAGGAATCATGTTTCATGATTCCATGTTTTAAGCCACCAAACAAGATGATTTTTCCTTCCTTGTTTCCTCCTCAAATTTAGTCAGATTTTCCTCCTCCTCTTGTCCATACATGAGCTTGAATTCTTCTATAAATAGGCATGCTTAGAAGTCTTAGAGACTTGCTCAAAATTTCACAACTTCTAGTTTTTCCTAAGCAAAAACTTTCTTTCTTTCTTCTTCCTCCTTGGCTGAATTCTCTTCAGTTTTCAAGATATTTTCTTCCATTTCACTCAAAGAAACCAAGTTCTCTTCCTTTCCTTCAAATCAAATTAGGTAGGGAGTTGTCTTTAAGCTTATTTCTATGCTTTGCTAAGTGTTGTTCTTGGTTCAAAATGATGATTTCATGGACTTTCTCTCTAGCTTTCCAATTGGTTTTCTTCTTTCTTTTTCTTTAAACATTTCGGCCATAAGGCCTATATGGGATATGATGATAGCTTGATGATGAGGACCTTGAGTGTTGGTTGTAAATCCATCACAAGTTAGGCCTCTAAAGCTTGAAAATTCCACTTGATGCAAAACTTTAAAGAATGATGTTTTTATGATGTAAAAATAAAGATCTTGAGTTTAGAACTTGAAAGATGTATTTTTCACTTTGTCTTGCTAAGATATATTGGGTTGAATTTATATTTCTCTAAAGTCTTGGAAGAGCTCTAGTAAAGAAATAAAATGAACTTGCATCCATGTTTAAGTTTATGCCTTGCATAACCATGTTTACTTTTATGTCATCACTAAATTCTCAAGAATGAATAAATGAACTTGCATATCTCATGTTTAAATTTCCAAGCTTGCATTTCATGTTTATATTTCAAGTTGTCACTTAATCTCTAAAGATAATAAAGAAGTTGCATCTCATATTTATTTTATGCTCTCACTTTATTTTATAATGGCTAAAAGAATCAACGCATGGCATGTTTATTTTATGTCATCACCTAAAGATCCTAGAGCTCAAAGACTTGCCCAAGTATCACAAGCAAAGTTGGAAAATGGTAGTATCACTTTCAATTTCCTTAAGATTATTGGAGTTAAAGAATTCATTCTTTAAGAAGTCTTGAGTTTGGAGCTTAATAAGATGTAATAAGAATTCTCTTCTCCCTTCACGGTTGCAACTACGCGCTCTTTCTTAAGATTCTCTTCTCCCTCCACTGGTCAGTTTACGCTTCAAGTTTCTTGCATCATGTTTATAATTCCAAGTTATCACCTTATAAAGACAAGATTAAAATGAGGTTGCATAGCATGTTTATAATTCTAGTTATCACCTAAATCTCTAAAGCTCAAGACTTGCTCCTTTTATCTTAAGTGAAAATTTTAATCATGAAGATTCTTTCAATATAAAATCGGCCTCATATTAAGGTAGGCCTAAAGTGATTTTAAATAGCTACTGATTTAGTTCTATAATTTCTTTCAAGATTAACAAAAAGAATTAGTTTCTAAAAGAGTTTTAAGGCTTTGCAAAGATTTTATGGGAAACTAGTATCTTACATGTACTTAAAATGTGATTTTAAGCAATTATGTGAGGTTCATGATTCAGCCACTAATCTGAGTTTAGTACTACTGTATGATGATGGTTTAATATGTTTAAAGTTGTGATAATTATGGTTTATTGCTAAAGGAATGATTCTATGCATGTTAGAAATAAAACTAGCTTCCTAGAAAATCGTAAAAGCAAGATTTCTAGAACTCTAGAAAATGAAATTTATGCATTCTATCAGAACCTTTAGCAGCCCTAAGAACCAGTTCTATTATGTTTAGATAAGGGAGAATGATTCATAATTGGTTTAGTAATTAATTTTAGCATCATAAGGAAAGCTGGTAACGAGAAAGGGTTAAAAATGCAACTTCTAGCACATTGCCTTAAATATAACTTGCTGCCTATGCTGTCCCATATAGTTTAATAATGTTCTTAAGGCTTATAATTAATGGTAATGATGATAATGAATCCTTTAGATGCATAATTAATTAGTTTGATAATTGAGATTACCCGATTCTAAAGTTTCGGTTGTTTAAGAGGTTTTGGTAAGAATTTATGATGATGGTTTTTGAAGTTTGAAATGATAAGTCTATGTAGTGATTTGATGCTTATTAAGTATTTGATATCATTGAATGACTTCATAATTTGCATGATATAGTTGCTGTTGCAAACAATGAGAATGTTTATGCATCCTGATGATTATGAATTTAGAGTTATATTATGATATAACATGCAAAGACTTAATGGTGACTTAAAATTATGAGGAAATGATCCTTTGGACCCATCAGACTATAGGTGGTGAAAAGGTGATCCTAAGAAATGATCCTTTGGACCCATCAGACTATAGGTGGTGAAAAGGTGATTCTTGCCCCCTAGCCGTTCTCTCAAAAGGGTAGAGTTTGGACTTTAACTTATCAAAAGGGATAAGTATATGCTAGTGACGACTAGTAAGGTATGAGCTCATAACCTAGATTACTCCCAAAAGGGTGGAGTATAGGGTGGCCCAGGAAAATGATGATGAAAGTAACTTTAAGTCACCTAAGAAACTAAGTAAATGCATTATGTGAATATGATGTTCTGCTATGCATAGTATTTATGAGATGATGATGAGAAATATGATGTTCTGCTATGCATAGTTATGAAATGATGATGAGGAATATGATGTGATTTATAAGGAAAAGTTCATTATAAACATGACATGCTAAGTTTATGATGCATTATAAGACGCATGATTAAATCGATGAACCTCGGTAAAGTATATTTTCAAACTTAATAAATCAATCTTAGCATGCTCACTATTTCATAATAACCCAGGTTCCTGAGGACGATGATGATGACACAATGCATATGAGGTGAGTACCCTGAGATTCTTTTAAAAGTTTCTCACTCCCTCTTCTTCTTTCCATCTCGTCTTCAGAAAGTGATGGTGATGTTCGTGATTCGTTGATGCTCTCACCTGGTAGATGTACTTGATCTGGTGCAACCAGCTTATTATCCTTGAGAACGTTGCTAAACTTTGCGTGAGCTTGGATATTATCCCTATCCTTGGAGTGTTATTACTAGGTGCCATTAATGGATGTCCTTCCATCCATATATTATTTATGTTTTGTTAGATTGCCTACACCTAGTCTTATTCTGTTGGTAGGCAAATATCTATGTGTTATGTAATTATGGATGTTATATGATGGAGCCAATATGATGTGTTTTTCATGCTATATCTCACATTATTCGCTTTATTTCGATTATTGTTCACGTTATGTGCGGCTCACGTTTTCAATTATGTTTAAAAAAAAAATGGCTCGTAATTTCACTAAGTATTTTCAAAGTATGATGAAAGAACTGAAGCAAAGAGTAAAGTCTAGTAATTAATCAGATACAACCTAGGTGTATTGGTTAATTATTAGGGTGTTAAACGCAACACTTGTACCTATTTTGCATACAGGTATTGGATTTTGCTTTTCCAGGCCTTTAGCTTCCACTTCTACTCGATACCTCTCCCTTATGGAGTTTGTAACACTTAAAATGATTCTGAAAAAAATTAATTTGAGCTTTGTTAGTCTTTAAATTTTAAAAATATAGCTCATTAACCACGAGGGTGAAACCTAACCCAAATCAAAGAAAAAGTCAGGCCAGATCAAAGAAACTTGTCGGCTCATGTGAACTAAGATTAACCCAATACCTAGGACAATCGTGATTAATTACTAGACTTTACTCTTTGCTTCAGTTCCTTAATCATGCTTTGAAAATACTTAGTGAAATTACGAGCCATTTTTTTTTTTTTAAACATAATTGAAAACGTGAGCTCGTGAACGTGAATGATTTAGCAAAATTTAAAAGACACATAGGAATTTACAAACATCACATCATAATATATTGGCTCCATCATATAGGATCCATAATTACATATCATATAGATATTTTGCCTACCAACAATATAAGACTAAGTGTAGGCAATCTAATAAAACATAAATAATATATGGATGGAAGGACATCCATTAATGGCACCTAGTAATAACACTCCAGGGATAGGGATAGATATCTGAAATATACGAGTGAAACTAGTAGGATTTCAAGTTTAGCTACCCTTATACCTCAATGTGATTCACGAACGCTTCTTCTGTTTCTGAAGACGAGATGAAAGAAATAGAGGGAGTGAGAAACTTATAAAAGAATCTAGGAGGGTACTCACCTCATGATGCATTGTGTCATCATCATCGTCCCCAGGAACCTTTGTTATTATGAAATAGTGAGCATGCTAAGATTGATTTATTAGTTCGAAAATATACTTCCGAGGTTCGTCCTTTTAATCATGCGTCTTATAATGCATCATAAACTTAGCATGTCATGTTTATAATGAACTTTTCCTTTCATATATAATAACATAGTTATGCATAAAATCACATCATATTCCTCATCATCATTTCATAATAATGCATAGCAAATATCATATTTTCATCATCATCTCATAAATACTATGCATAGCAGAACATCATATTCACATAATGCATTTACTTAGTTTCTTAGGTGACTTAAAGTTACTTTCATCATCATTTTCCTGGGCCACCCTATACTTCACCCTTTTGGGAGTAATCTAGGTTATGAGCTCATACCTTGCTAGTCGTCACCAGCACATACTTATTCCTTTTGATAATAAAATCGCCCTTACCCTTTTGAGAAACAGAATGAGGGCAAGAATCACCTTTTCACGCCTAATATTTATTGGGGTCTCAAAGGATCATTTTCTCATATATTTTGAGTCACCTTTAAGTCTTTGCATGTTATATCATAATACAATTCTTCATTCATAATCATCATAACATTTTCTCATTTATAGTCTTATGCCGATAATATATACCAACTTGTAATCATGCATCTGAGATTCCCAGGAAAGAAGGTGGGTCACAATGGACACGCTTAAATACCAAATCTTTCCCTTAGCCAGAATCTTTCCAATTGCACTCTTATAGGATACACTTTCTTCCAGGAATAAATATGTCTTTATTTCATGCATAAGTTTTCATTGTTTGCAACACAACTATAACATATAAACCAGGGAATCAATCAATGACACCAAATTCTTAATAAGCATCAAATCACATTTTAAGTACACATAAATTACTAGCTTCCCATAAAATTCTTACAAAGTTTTAAAACTCTTTTAGAACTAATTCTTTTTGTTAAACTGAAAGAAGTCATAGGACTTTAGGCCTAACTTAACCATGGGACCGATTTATAACTTGAAAAATGTTCATAATTAAATATTTCACTTAAGATAAAAGGAGCAAGTCTTGAGCTTTAGAGATTTAGGTGACATCTTTGAATTATTACCATGCTATGCAACCTTATTTTAATCTTATCTTTATAAGGTGATAGCTTGGAATTATAAACATGATATGCAATTCATTTCTTTATCTTTAAGATTTAAGGTGATAACTTAAAAATTAAACATGATGCAAGAACTTGTAATATAAACATGATGCAAGAAACTTGAACGGTACGCATAGGACAAGGAGAGGGAGAAGAGAATCTTAAACTGAGTTGTAGTCCGCATATGGACAGGTGAGGGGATGAGAATTAATTTTTTAAGCTCCAATTCTCAAGACTTCTTAAAGAATAAATTCTTTAACTCCAATTATTATTTCTTTGCTTATGATTCATAAGCAAGTCTTTGAGCTCTAGGATTTTTAGGTGATGACATAAAATAAACATGTCATGCATTGATTCTTTTAGCCATTATAAAATAAAGTGAGAGCATAAAATAAACATGAGATGCAACTTCTTTATTATCTTTAGAGATTAAGTGACAACTTGAAATTTAAACATGAAATGCAAGCTTGGAAATTTAAACATGAATATGCAAGTTCATTTATTCATTCTGAGAATTTAGTGATGACATAGAAATAAACATGGTTATGCAAGGCATAAACTTAAACATGGATGCAAGTTCATTTTATTTCTTTACTAGAGCTCCTCCAAGACTTTAGAAATATAAATTCAACCCAATATATCTTAGCAAGACAAAGTGAAAAATACATCTTTCAAGTTCTAAACTCAAGATCATAAAAACATCATAAAAATATTATTCTTTAAAGTTTTGCATCAAGTGGAACTTTCAAGCTTTAGAGGCCTAACTTGTGATGGATTCACAACCCACTCTCAAGGTCCTCATCATCAAGCCATCATCTTAGTCCCACCTAGGCCATATGGCTGAATTGTTCAAAGAAAAAGGAAGAAGAAAACCAAATGAAAACTAGAGAAAATCCATGAAATCATCATTTTGAACCAAGAACAACACTTAGCAAACATAGAAATAAACTTAAAAACAACTCCCTACCTAATCTGATTTGAAGGAAAGGAAGAGAACTTGGTTTCCTTGAGTGAAATGAAGAAAATATCTTGAAAAACTGAAGGGAGAATTTGAAGAAGGAGGAGGAAATGAGAGCTTTTGGTGCTCCTAAAACTAGAATTTGTGTAAGTTATGAACTAAGCATCTAAACTATCTTCAAGCATGCCTATTTATAGAGATTTTGCAGCTCATAAATGGACAAGGAAGGAAAGAAATCTGACCAAAAATTAGAGAAAAAAATAAGGAAGAAAAATCATTTTGTTTGGTGGCTTAAAACATGGAATCATGTTTCCATGTTTTCATGATTCTTTGTTTTCATTCTTTGGATTTTTGTGTAATAATTTTCTGACTTATTACTCAATAATTTCGTGCATTACAGCCTTGTGGAAGAGGATTTTGTGTGTTCCATGTATTTTTAGGTGTAGGCAAGGTATTCATGCAATTTAGAGAATTTACGGTTAAGGGTTTAAGTGAATTACTAAGCAATTTGGGTGTTTTAAGCAATTTTAGGTTCTAATCAATCTAAATAAATAATTTTGACTCTAGATTAGTAATTAGAATTTAATAAGCTTTAATTTGAGCCTAATATTGCTTAGGTTTCGTTAGACGAATCAAAATTCTCAAAATTTGTAAAACTTACAAAGAGAGGGCAAAAACGTCATTTTACTAAAAATTGCCCAGACCACTGAGCTTAACCAATGGTTAATCATGGCTTAAAAACACCTTTTAACACATTTTAGTGAGGTTTCGGGTCTAGCGGACAAATTTGAGTTAAAACCGCAAGGGCGTTTTGGTCATTTCGCTGTCCTAAGCTCAAAATTAGGATTCTTCTCCTCTATTAACACACATAACACAAACAATCCCTTAACATCAAAACATCCTTCTTGAGGTGGGGCCCACGATCCTCATTTTTAGAAAATAACCTCAGGGCATTTTGGTCATTTTACACGTACAGTAAATTTGGCGCAATACTTGCACGAATTGCTCCTAACTTTCTTCTAACGTTATATTCCTTTATTAAGGATTGTTTGGTCTCAAATTTTATATAATATTTACCTACGGAATTCGGTGATTCTAAGACATAGTAAAATTACAATAAAAAT
>JAMLFY010000018.1:3653809-3765024 GCA_030441495.1 Dalbergia oliveri
AATTTTACTCCTTATCTAAACAAATAAGATTTTATTGCATAACACTAAAGTCTCAGAGCATGCTTTAGAAGCAAGCTTAGACCATCCCTAGGCTCTAAAGGATGAACTCTTGATACCAAAAATGTAACATCCCCTGACTTTATGGATTCACCGTCCACAAACCAACATGGGTCTTTCAGCATGCTTTGTCCTCACTCACACGCTTCCTGAAAACTTCCAGAGGTCACCCATCCCAAAATTACCCTAAGTCAAGCACGCTGAGCCGTAAGTTCTTTCGTGATGGGCTACCGAAAAGAAAGATGCATCTTTATGGCATAGGTAGTACTAATCAATTCATATAAGCCCTCCTTAACTATATAGTCCCATACCTATACAGATTTCAGGATCCTCTCATTCGGTGCTATCGGTTCATTCATGTACCCTCGCTTAGGCAGGAGCCGCTCCTTGTCCGTGCCTCCGCACCCGATTAATCCCGCTCGTCCGCATTACATTTTTGTCATTAACCAATAAGGCAAGGGTAGTTTGGTAATTTTCTTTACATAGTAAAGGTATTTTCGTAATTTCACTAAATAATGGCATTTTTGTAATTCTTTGCATCTTTTTCTAGACACACTTGATTATTCTAACATTATTTGTTATTAATCAATAATAAATCACCAATGTTAACTTTCCCATCATGGGGCCAAGATCCACGCCTAGTCGATAAATCAATTATTCAGTTTATCGAGTCAATTAGCCTAAATGAAATTTGGGATGTTACAATTAAGAATCGGAGCACTTTGCTTTCACTTAGGTTTAATTCTTGTTGACAGCATTTAACTAGGTAGATACTATTGAAAGCCTTAGCACTTGTGGCATATGCCGTAGTCTTAAAATAATGTAGCTCTCCTCATAAATTTTCTACTATAAAAAGGATAACTTAAAAGGTGAATTTATCAGAAATTGGACGTCCAAAACTCATAGATGTTTCACTACTAACCTAACATTCTACGAAGTCAAAGAAACTTCATGATTTGACCAGAAAATTGAAGATAAGCTGACATAAAAGGTACTGACAAAAAAGATGAAGATACCAAGTCAAATTGCTACTATCATGTAGCCTTACTCTTCTTTCTATCAAGTTGACTAAACAACTAGATTAAGATTGTATACATCATCTGCATTCTAAGTAGCAAATCCCTTTTAGCCTTACTACATTGGAATTATTCTACCTAGAATGGATTAGTGTTTCACCGCAATGGTTGAATTAGATTTAATTGATTAAGAAAAAAAGATTTAAAAAGGATAAGTCATCAATTTAATCAGGTTATGAGATAGAAATTGGATCTCTATCATGTGATTAATTTTCTAATTGAATTAATTTAGTCATGACATTTACTTTATTTGTTAATATGCTTTTGCATTTGCCATCTCCTCTAACTCTGGTTGTTATCTGAGAGTTCACTCCATGATACAGTTGAGAAGTTAGGACTTTGGAGGAAATGACAATAGATTTCGTTTTATAAATTGTGGTTGCAATAGTGCCACAACAGCAAAAAATTGTGAAAAAATATTATTGATAAAATTGTAATTATGATGCGATACAATTGTAAGGACTAGTGCAACAACCATGTTGCAGAGGACCTCAATTCAGAACACTTTTATACCTAATATTTTTCAAACTTGATAGCCATACTAAGTAAAGTTGTGAATAAGAGCATTCAATGAGATATCAAACACATTTTATTGGCTTCTTACACTCATAACCTACTTGAACTCAATGCAACAATACCAAGCCATGCATTAATGTAATCCTTTTGAGCTTAACGAGTTAAGCTTGACACAAATTTGCAACTCAATATCAATATAATATCTCACTTCGCAATTCATATATTTATAGTTAAACCAATTAGACAACCATTAAATCAAACATAAACATAAATTTTTAAAGAATAACAAGATGAATATGTGGAAACTCAAACTAGTTCATTTAACATATGAACCAAATTATTTAGCACTTTTAGTTGTTAACAAACAAAGCCATAACCACTAGCATGTTCAAGAGTAGACTACTCATTGCAAGTCACATTTTACAATGTATCTAATTTCACAAATTAAAATTTCCAAATATCATTCATTACGTGTGAACTCAGGAAGACACAAGTTGTAGGTTTGGCTAGTATAATAAGCATAGCCAACATGAACATTGCAGCTCCTTGAGAGAGTAGTTGTATAGTTGTGGCTTAAATTATGTCAATTATACACATTTCATTTGCAGACATTTAGTATGTTTTGTTGGACAATAATTTTGGTGGCTCCACAAATAGATAAGAAACAACATACTTAATAGCATATGAGGCTAGTCTAAGAAAGCAAAACAAACTTATGAGCACATGAAAAATAAAACACAATTCAAAAACGTATCCCAACTCTAGTATGGAAAAGAAACAGAACAAAAAAGGAACAACTTCAAAGCAAAAAAAAAAAAAAAAAGAATGACTTATCAAACACCTAACTCGAAAAGGAAAAAAATAGATAATAGAACAAAGGTAGCATAATGAACACATAAGAGGCAATCAAAGCAGGACATGCCATCTTTAATTAAGTTATTTGACTCGTCAATAGTCATGTGGTATCAACAGGCTCCTGACATACCTGAAGTATGTGGTTGCCATTGGTGTCTTCGAGATGAGTCAAACTTTTGAGCCCATACGTGTTTATTATTAACAGTAAATCTCACCTTGTGTGCACCTGCAAGGACCATGTGCATGGTCTCAGCATCCCTTAGTATTACTTGACCAAACATTTATGGTCGATATGGTGTTGCAAGTGACATCCTTCTACACAGTACATGGTAGTGAATAACCCCCAGTTGCCACTCATAAACATGATATGATTTGGAGAAGGTTATGAATAGGGATCTTTCTTTGGTAGAGACTAAGGGGTGTGTGGAATGGGTGGAACGACAATGGGTTCTCAATTGAATCCTTGTCTTGAAGTTCCTAAGTCTCCGAGTTATAGTCCAATAGGTCTTCCATGGCCAGCATATAAATGTCTGAATATGCACGAACATGGTGTTTGAATTAAGTTATCAATGCCACTTATTGCTATGCTTGTGTCATTCATTAATTGTTGGATTGATGTCTTAGCCTCATGATGACTTGCATGAAATCCAGCCAATTGAAATGTAGGAGGTTAACTTCATCCAAAGAGTGTTCATGCAACAAGCACTCCAACCATGATGCTGTTTTAGTGGCTATGTTGTATATCTGGATGTTGTGAAGTTCAATATATGCACAACAAGATCACAAAAACTAGCAACCTCCAACCACATCCAAGTTGCAACCACCTGATGGACTTGGAGGATGTATACCAAGATCGATAGCCAGTTTTGTACATCTTCCGTCTACATGGTGGAAAGCAAGAAGGTCTTCATTCGAAGGGTAAATTCCCAGGTCGTAAGACCAAGTCATTTGCTCAAAGGCAGAGTTGTAGTCACTAGCATTTGTATGTGGCCCATTAACTTGCATAGGTTAGGTAATCATGTCACCGTCTTGTGCAAAAGCATTTGGTTGGGCGAAGATAGCGATGTTTCCACGATGTGTTGCCCTTCCGTAGGCTGAACCTTTTTCTCAGCCTCTTCCTTTTAACCGGCGTGGCTACCTCTTCCCCATTATTGCCAATCACCTAAGAATTAGCAAGTGTTTGTTCCAAGAATAAAATATTAACAAGCATTAGATGGACAAAGTGTTAGATACACACCTGATTTATATAGGTGGTGATGCATGACATGATTACGAGCGATCTGGAATCCTCCTCTTTTATCCTACACTCACCATGCATCATTTAATCATTTGTGTAGGTTGTGTAGCATGCATCGATCTAATTGAGTACCAACCTTAACCCCATTGCTTAACCTATGGCATCACTACCCCTATCCATCTCGATAGTTATTGCAATCACTTCATGGCTACTAGATGTTCCTTCACACCCTCTCCCCCATTAGTAAGTTTCTTTCATCCTAGAGGATAAATGTGCAAAACGCATTCGTTTTTGGACTTTGGGCAACCACAAATTTGAATTTCATTTTGGTTACACTGTAATGAAGGCACATCATCATTTTGTTGAGTGTTTAGTTCCCCTTTAAAGCTTTCAAAGACTTTTATAATATGGTTATTTTTTAGGGGGCATAGGATAGTACCTAACAATATTTTATTCAAAAGTATGAATCTGAATATGAAATATAAGGGCTTGTTGTTTGCGTTGTATCCTCATATATGTTCATTATTTGATTTTGGTAGAATAGTGATGCATTGATTCATTTTTTTTATCAATTTTTTTATTCACAAATTTACATAATAATAATCACAATTTTTGTATTTCAAAAAAGAACAAGCATATTTCATATATTTATTTTTCAAATTAGGTGTATATGAATAAGAAGGATTAATAAATTTTATGATAAACAGCACTAAACACCTTTGAGGTTAAAGGTTTGGAATTATTGAAAAATAAAATTATATTTATAGCTTTTTCTTTTAAAGTATATAAAACAACTTTAACAATAATACTAACTAGAATTTATAATTAAATAAATATCTTTTTATATAATAAACTAATATTTAATAATTTTATATAATTTGAAAGAAAAAGTTAATAATTTCATATCAAGTATGTTCTGATCACCTCGTAGTTCATAAAATAAAATAATATTTTTAACTTTTTCTTTCGAAGTGTATAAAATAACTTTAATAATATTAAGTATGATTTATAGTTAAATGAATATTATTGTATACACTTAGTTATATTCTAATATCAAATATAATGTTACTTTTGCTAGATTTTGTTTGCAATATTAAGTATTCTGTATTGACAACCTAAAATTGTATTATCAATTTCTCAACGAGAAACAAGACATGAAGAACTTTTAGAATTAATAGCTTTTTCAAAAACAAATCACACAAACATATTTTAATTGTAACACCCTCATAATTAACCCAATACACCTAGGCAGGTCTGATTAATTACTAGACTTTGCTCTTTGCTTCAGTTCCTTAATCATGCTTTGAAAATACTTAGTAAAATTACAAGCCATTTTTTAAAAAAAAACATAATTGAAAACGTGAGCCGCGCATAACGTGAACGATAATCGAGATAAAGCAAAAAATGAAAAGACATTTCATGAAGAACACATCATATTGGCTCCATCATATGACATCCATAATTACATATCACATAGATATTTTTCCTACCAACAAAGTTAAGCTACATGTAGGCAATCAAACAAAACATAAATAATATATGGATGGAAAAACATCTATTAACGGCACCTATTAATAACAATCCAGAGATAGGAATAGATATCCAAGTTCACGCTAAGGTCTAGCGACACATTCCTCAAGGATAATAAGCTGGTTCACAAGATCACGTGCATCTACCAGGTGAAAGAATCAACGGAATCACGAACATCACCATCACTTTCTGAAGATGAGATGGAAAGAAAGAAAGAGTGAATGAGAAACTTATAAAAGAATCTTAGGGTACTCACCTCATATACATTGTGTCATCATCATCGTCCAGGAACCTCTGGGTTATTATGAAATAGTGAGCATGCTAAGATTCATTTATTAAGTTCAGAAATATACTTTACCGAGGTCCAGTTTTAATCATGCATCTTGTAATGCATCATAAACATAGCATGTCATATTTATAATGAACTTTTCCTATCATATATCTCATCATATCATAATAACATAGCTATGCATAAGACCACATCATATTCCTTATCATCATATCATAAATACTATGCATAGAAGAACATCATATTTCTCATCATCATCTCATAAATACTATCCATAGAAGAACATCATAATCACATAATACGTTACTTAGTTCCTTAGGTGACTTAAAGTTACTTTCATCATCATTTTCCTACCACCCTATACTCCACCCTTTTAGGAGTAATCTAGGTTATGAGCTCATACCTTACTAGTCGTCACTAGCATAAACTTATCCCTTTTGATAAGTTGAAGTCCCGACTCTACTCTTTTGAGAGAACGGGCTAGGGGACAAGAATCACCTTTTCACCACCTATAGTCTGATGGATCCAAAGGATCATTTCCTCATAATTTTAAGCCACCATTAAGTCTTTGCATGTTATACCATAATGCAACTGATCATTTATAATTATCATGACATATTCTCATATTTCATGCATAAGCATTCTCATTGTTTGCAACAGCAACTATAACATCAAGCCATGAAATCATTCAATAATATCAAATTCTCAATAGGCATTACATCATCATATAAACTTACATTTTAAAGCATCAAAAGATGTCATCTAAAATTCTCAGGAAGCTCCCTTAAACAACCGAACTCTAAAATCGGGTAACCTTAATTATCAAACTAATTTCTTATGTATCTAAGGGACTCATTACTATTATTACCATTAATTATAAGCCTTAAGAATATTATTAAACTATATGAGACAGCATAGGCAGTAAATTTTCTCAAGGTTTTACGTGCTAGAAGTTACATTTTTAACCTTTTTTCTTTACCTTTCCTTATGAAGCTAAAATTAATTTCTAAACCAATTATGAATCATTCTCACTTATCTAAACATAATAAAACCAGATCCTTATAACTTCTAAGGGTTCTGTACATAATGTATAAATTCCATTTTTTAGAGTTCTAGAAATCTTGCTTTTACAATTTCCTAGTTGCTAGTTTCATTATTTTAGTGTTCGGATCAATCCTATACTAATTGTTACCAAATTTTTCTGGCTAACCAATCTTAGACAGAATTATAACATACTAAAATAGATTTGGCAGTGACTAAATTTAAAGGGATCAAAAACTAGCTAAATCCTAGCTTTATTGTTTTATGTAGCTAGTTTCTCTTCTAACATGCATAGAATTGTTCCTCAATAATAAACATATCCAACCATCATCATACAGTAGTACTAAACTAGATCATGGTTGAATCATATCACATTTTCTAGTATTCCGTAAAATCTTTGCAAAGCCTTAAAACTCTTTTAAAAACTAATTCTTTTTGTTACTCTTGAAAGAAATTTTAGAACTAAATCAATAGCTTATTTAAAATCACTTTAGGCCTACCTTAATCATGAGGCTGATTTATACATTGAAAGAATCTTCACGATTAAAATTTTCACTTAAGATAAAAGGAGCAAGTCTTGAGCTTTAGAGATTTAGGTGATAACTAGAATCATAAACATGCTATGCAACCTCATTTTAATCTTGTCTTTATAAGGTGATAACTTGGAAATATAAACATAATATGCAAGACTTGAAATTTAAACATGATGCAAGTGCTTGAAATAAATAAGAAACTTGAGCGGAGTTGCACTGACCAGTGAGAGAAAGAATCTTAATAAAAGAAAATAAGAAACTAGCGGCAGGAGTCCGCACGGACAGGTGAAGAGAGAAGAGAATTCTTATTACATCTTATTAAGCTCCAAACTCAAGACTTCTTAAAGAATGAATTCTTTGACTCCAATAATCTTAATGAAATTGAAAGTGAGCTTTAGGGTTCTTATTACCATGGTTCCAACTTTGCTTGTGATACTTGGGCAAGTCTTTGAGCTCTAGGATTCTTAGGTGATGACATAATAATAAACATGTCATGCATTGATTCTTTTAGCCATTATAAAATAAAGTGAGAGCATAAAATAAATATGAAATGCATCCTCTTTATTATCTTTAGAGATTAAGTGACAACTTGAAACATAAACATGAAATGCAAGCTTGGAATTTAAACATGAGAAATGCAAGTTCATTTATTCATTCTTGAGAATTTAGTGATGACATTAAAAGTAAACATGATGTGCAAGGCATAAACTTAAACATGGATGCAAGTTCATTTTATTTCTTTACTAGAGCTCCACCAAGACTTTAGAAATATAAATTTAACCCAATATATATCTTAGCAAGAGAAAGTGAGCTTTAGAGTTCTTTATGCCAAAGTGTCAAAGACAACCTTATAGCTTGAACCTCATCATCAAACTCAAAGAAATGGATTAAAAGATGAACATCAACACTTTTTGAAATCAATCATAATGAAAACTATTTTTACATAGAGTTCTAAGTTCAAGGTTAGTATAAAAACATCATTCCTTAAAGTTTTGCATCAAGTGGAACTTTCAAGCTTTAGAGGCCTAACTTGTGATGGATTTACAACCCATACTCAAGGTCCTCATCATCAAGCCATCATTTCATTCCCACTTAGGCCATTTGGCTGAAACCATTAAAGAAAAAGGAAGGAAAACCGAATTGTTAAAGCCATAGAAAAGGTTCATGAAATCAACATTTTGAGCTAGAACATAACTTGTCAAAGCATAAAATGAACTTAGAAACAACACCCTACCTAATTTGGTTTGAAGGAAAGGAAAAGAACTTGGTTTCTTTGAGTGAAATGAAAGAAAATCTCCTTGAGAAATTGAAGAAGAAGTTTCAGCCAAGTAAGAGGAGAAAGAAAGCTTTTGGTGTTTGTAAGAACTAGAAATGTGTAAGTATGAGCAAGGCTTCTAAGACTCCATAAGCATGCCTATTTATAGAGGATTTGAAGCTCATAAATGGAAAAATGGAGGAGGATTATTTTCGGTTTTCAATGAGGAACAAGGGAGGAAAAACATATTCTTGTTTCATGGCTTAAAACATGGAATTATGTTTCATGATTCCTTGTTTTTATACCTTGAGCTTTGTGCCAATTTTGACAAATATGATGATGCATGGAAGCACAAAACCATTCGGCATTATAGCCCAAGGAGGAGCAAATTAGTGTGTTCCATGTATTATGTAGGTGTAGGTAAGGTATCTTTGAAATTTAGAGAATTTGCAATTAAGGGCTTAGGTGAATTAGTAAGCAATTTAGGTGTTTTTAAGCAATTTTGGGTTCTAATCATTCTAAATAAATAATTTTGACTCTAGATTATTAATTAGAATTTAATAACCTTTAATTAAAGCCTAATATTGCTTAGGTTTCGCTAGATAAATTGAAAATCTCAAAATTCACAAAATGCACAAAGAGAGGCAAAACAGGAATTTTACTTAAAATTAAGGCCACCGAGCTTAACCATTGAACAATCATAGCTTAAAAACATCTTTTAAAACATTTTAGTGAGGTTTAGGCTAGTCACGCAAATCAATTAAAACCATAGGGGCGTTTTGGTCATTTCACGCGTCAGAACTCAAAATTGATATTCTTCTCCTCTATCAACACACTGATAATTGATTTTTTATCACACTTTATTTTTGCAATTGAATAATGATTTTGGGGCTGTTTAGTGTGTAACTATTGGTTTTTGGTCTAAATTGGATTTTGGGCTTGTAAATGGAATTAATTATAACTTTTGTTTCAGGTTCCCGATTAAAGGCCAAATTCTGACAAGAAGGCATCATGAAATGCTGGAGCAAAGCTTAGTTAATTAAGTGTCCAAATTGCAAGGAACCAAAGCATTAGTTTTCGGTTTTTGCTTGGTCTGTTCTTGTCCTTTGAACCAGTTTATTTTATTTTGGTTTTTAAGAGCTAGAAAACAGAGAGTTTGACTCTTGAGTTGGCTGGTATCTTTCTTTCAATAGATTCCAATTTTTCATTTTTGTTCATTCTGTTCAACTTCTCCTCTTCTCCATTCTATTTTCGTTTTTTTTATTTTTGCCATGGTTAGCTAAGGCACTAATCGATCAACCCACGAATTGAGTTTCCGCCGTTAATCCAGAGGACATTTTTGCCTTATACTAAGTTCGTTCTTTCCTTTCCATTCTGGATTTCAATTCTGGATAACGTAAGGGAAAGGGTGTTGAATGTTAGATTTAACATTTAGGTTGATTAATCGAAAGGGCTTAAAAATCAAAACGGGTTTAAGTGGGCACTGGTTGAATGAGTGACACGCCGAGTTTCTGATAAAATGCTAGGTGATCACCTAGTAGCTTCGTTTTTCTAAATGAATGCAAGGATTTGATTTGTTTAGGATCAACCACGAATTCAGTGAGTAATTGTCTAATGATGGATTTTAGGAACTAAAGTCTGGGTTGGTTGCTTTTTAATTGTTAATTTCGTTCTGTTATCTGTTGCTATTGAAATTGAACAAATCCCCCCTTTAGTTTTCGTTTCTGTTGCTAATTCTGTATTGTGCGTTTTCAATTGAGCGAATTGGTTCATTGCGAATTCCTGGGAAACGATTCAGGTTGCTCTATATTACAAGTTTATAGCCTGATTAATTTGAGTGAGCTTCAGACGTCAAATTTTGGCTTGCCAGGGAATTTGCATTGTCCTTTTGACCTTGATTGCTGCATAATACAGGAGAATAAATTCATCATATCACATGATGCATAGCATAGCATAGTTGCATTTGTTTTCGATTTTTGTCAACTATCTCCAATTTCTTGAAAATTGGTCAGGAGATAGGAAAAAAATCAATAAGTATTTTTCAGCTCCTACGAGTAGGTAGGCTGATGTAGGTTCTAATTTTGCCAAATTCCATCATTTAGACCACTTTTTCATTTTTTTTCCAATTTCATGATTTTTAAAAATCGTCAAAAAATTAGAGAAAATAAAAAATACATTTTATAATTTTGCTGTGGTGTTCGTATAATTTTTAAAATTCATTTGATAGTGTTTTTGATTTTGTTTTGGTTATTTCATGTTTCTGCCTATTATGTATGACTAGGAGTAGTAGCAATGCACATGACCTATTAGCTTTTAATCCTAAGATAGAGAGACATTGCATGCTGCTCAGAGCTTCTAGGCTAAGTCATATAGTTGATACTGAGCATTCTAATTATATTGATTCTGATTCCAATTCTGTTGCATCTCTTAGTTCTCATTTTTTGATAACATGGATAATCGGACATTAAAGGAATTGGCTGCACCTGATGTTAACTATCAGCCTTTATGCATCCAATATCCTAATCTTGAAGCTGACTTTGAGCTTAAATCCGGTCTTATCCATTTGCTTCCCAAGTTTCATGGTCTTGCAGGTGAGGATCCACATAAGCATTTGAAGGAGTTCCATGTGGTCGGAGCACATGAAGCCGCAAGGAATTGATGAGGAACAGATTAAATTGAGAGCTTTTCCTTTCTCTCTAGATGGTGGAGCTAAAGATTGGTTGTATTACCTCCACCCTCATCTATTGCAAGCTGGAATGACATGAAGAGATTGTTTTTGGAGAAATTTTTCCCAGCCTCAAGAGCCACTGCAATTAGAAAGAGATATGTGGGATAAGGCAAGTGAATGGAGAGAATTTGCATGAATATTGGGAGAGGTTCAAGAGGCTATGTTCAGCTGTCCACACCACCAGACAGTCGACCAGTTCTGATAGTGTATTTCTATGAGGGCTTGCTGGCCATGGAAGAAATATGGTGGATGAGCTAGTGGTGGAGCTTTGGTTGATAAGACACTTGCTGCGCCAGACAATTGATAGCAAACATGGCAGCTAATTCCCAATTTGGCACTAGAGCAAACAGCAGTGGGCAGTGTTCTCAATTCAAGCACCCCAAGCCCAACATCACAGTGCCCAGAAACAGCAGGAATGTCTAGTACAGACCACCAGGACTGGAAAAGAGACTTGATGAATTGACCTCATTGGTAAGGCAGTTGGAGTGACACAACAGTGCAGGCTCCCACTCCTCATGATCCATCCATCCACAGATGCTTGCTTGACTTTGCAAGAAGGCACCTCTCTAGACCAATCAGGAGCTTCAGGAGTCTTTCCTGGAACCACAGGATCAGGAGCAACAGGAAAGCATAATCCATATTCCAATACTTTCAATCCTGCTGGAGAGATCATCCAAACTTCAGGTGGAACCAGAACCAACAGGACCAGGCAGGCAGAATTTTACACAGCAAAGACAGAATGTCCAGGAGCACCAGGAGTCTGACCTCCACCACCAGTGAACAGCAGCCTCCAGGACAACAGCGACTAGTAGTGGTGGTGGTCCCTCATTGGAAGATTTGGTGAAGCAGCTTGCAACAAACAGTTGCAATTCCAGCAAGAAGAATCTTCAATTCAGAATTTGCAAACTCAGATTGGCAGTTAGCAACTTCACTGAACCAACTACAACCCCAGGGATCCAATAGCTCTCTTCCATCCCAAACAATTCCCAATCCGAAGGGGAATGTCAGTGCTATATCCTTAAGGTCTGGCAAGCAACTAGAAGAGCCCAAGCAAGCTGCCGCGAAGCTGAACCAGCCTCAGAAAGCTTGAGGGCCCAAGCTCCCATCCCTCTACCTTTCCCTCAGAGAGCCCTTCAATCCAAAAAGTTGGCAGAGAAGCACAAGAGAAGGAGATCCTTGAGACATTCAGAAAAGTTGAAGTCAACATTCCTCTCTTAGATGCGATCAAGCAGATTCCCAAATATGCCAAATTTCTGAAGGAGTTGTGTACCAACAAGAGGCGACTACAAGGGAATGAGCGAGTGAGCTTGAGTGAAATGTGTTAGAACTCATCCAGCCCATGCCTAAGAAGTGCAAAGATCCAGGGACGTTTACTATTCCTTGCATTATTGGAAATTGTAAATTTTCTGATTGCATGTTAGACTTAGGTGCTTCCATAAATGTCATGCCTGAATCCGTTTATAATACTCTTGGTCTTGGCCCTTTGCGTGCTACCGGTGTTGTCATCCAGTTAGCTAATAGGAGTAATGCTCACCCTGCTGGTTTGATTGAAGATGTTCTGGTTAGAGTCAATGAATTGATATTTCCTGCTGATTTTTACATTTTAGAGATGGAGGGTGAGTCTCCTAGCAGTGCACCCCCAATTATTCTTGGGAGGCCTTTCTTGAAAACGCTAGGACCAAGATAGATGTGTATTTCTGTACTCTTTCCATGGAATTTGGTGATAGTATTGTGCATTTTAATATCTTTGATGCCATGAAACACCCTAGAGAGGAGCATTCAGTTTGTGCATTGATGTGATTGATGATGTGGTTGATGATGCTTATGCTGGTTTTGTGTATATTATCCAGATTTTGCATCTGTTAATGACACTGTTGTTTGTGGTTGTAAAGATAATGAATGGTGTCTTATTTGCATGACTTTTCATGTTTTTCTAATTTTTGTGATGCACTTCATAGTGATGTTGATGTTGATGTTGATGTTGATGATAATTCTAATGTGCCATCTGGAAATCTAGATCTTTTCAATTCATTTTCAGGCACTATAGGTTCAAATGATACACATGCTGGAGAGTTGGTGCAATCTGCGACCTTTTCCCTCTATTGAGCAACCACCTAAGTTGGAGCTGAAATCTCCGCCTGATCACTTGAAATATGCCTTCTTGGAAGAGAATGAGCAGTTGCCAGTCATTGTGGCAAGGAACCTTCTACCTGATCAAGAGGAGCAGCTGAGATTATTGAAGGCAAATAAGAAGGCGATTGGGTGGACCTTAGCCGACATTGTTGGCATTAGCCCTTCCATGTGCATGCATCGAATTTCATTGGAAGAAGGTGCTAAGCCAGGAGACAACCTCAGAGGCGCCTGAATCCCTTATTCTGGATGTGGTGAAGAAGGAAGTGACTAAGCTCTTGCAAGCTGGCATTATCTATCCTATCTCAGGACTGAGGGTAAGCCCAGTTTGGTAGTTCCCAAAAAATCTGGAGTGACGTTGTGGCCAACCAGAAGAATGAGCTAATTCCCACAAGAGCTCAAAACAGCTGGAGAGTCTGCATAGACTACAGGAAGCTCAACCAGGCCACCCGCAAGGATCACTATCCTTTACCCTTTATTGATCAAATGTTGGAACGGTTGGCTGGTAAATCTCACTATTGCTTCTTGGATGGCTACTCAGGCTACTTTCAAATCCACATTGCGCTTGAAGATCAAGAGAAGACTACCTTCACATGCCCCTTTGGAACATTTGCATAGAGAAGGATGCCCTTTGGACTCTGCAATGCACCTGAACTTTCCAACGGTGCATGGTAAGCATTTTTCTGAATTTTTAGAGGATTGCATGGAAGTTTTTATGGATGATTTTACGTTTATGGGTCTTCTTTTGATGCATGCTTGGGTAATTTGGCTAGAGTTTTGAATAAATGCATTGAGACCAATCTTGTGTTGAATTTTGAGAAATGTCATTTCATGGTTGAGTCAGGGATAGTTTTGGGACACATTGTATCTAGGAAAGGCATTGAGGTAGACCCTGCTAAGATAGATGTTATTTCTACTTTACCTTACCCCGCTTCTGCGGGAAGTGCGTTCTTTTCTTGGTCATGCAGGATTTTACGCGCTTCATCCACAACTTCAGCAAGATTGCCCGACCCTTGACCAACCTTTGCAGGACGACACAGATTTTGTGTTTGATGATGAGTGTAAGTCGGCCTTCAACCATTTGAAGCACTACCTGACCACGACTCGTGATCCAGTCACCAGATTGGTCTCTTCCATTTGAGTTGATGTGTGATGCTTCCAACTATGCTGTTGGTGTTGTTCTTGCTCAACGAGTCAAAAAGGCTCCTCATGTCATTGCCTATGCATCCAAGACTTTGGATTCTCCTTAACTACACAACCACTGAGAAAGAACTTTTGGCTGTTGTTTTTGCACTTGATAAATTTAGGTCATATCTCTTAGATACTAGAGTTACTGTCTTTTCTGACCATGCAGCCTTAAAGTATCTTTTGAAGAAGCCAGATGCTAAGCCCCAACTCATTCGGTGGATGTTGTTGCTCCAAGAGTTTGACATTGAGATTAAGGACAGAAGTGGAGAGAGAACTGGGTAGCTGATCATTTGAGTCGAGTCACTCACCATTATGACTTCTCTCCGTTCGGGATGATTTCCTGACGAGCAGCTTCACAGCTACAAGGTACGCTTCCCTGGTATGCTGATTTGGTAAATTATTTGGTTGCTGGTGTTTTGCCTGCGATTCCACTAGGGCCCAGACTTTGAAATTGAAAAGTGAATCTAAATACTATGTTTGGGATGACCCCTATTTGTGGAGATTTTGTAATGACCAAGTGATTAGGAGATGTGTGCCTGATAATGAGTTTCATTCCATTTTGCATTTTTGCCATGCTTCTGCTTGTGGTGGTCACTTTGGACCCCAAAGAACCTAGGAAGGTGCTAGATTCTGGTTTGTTTTGGCCTTCCTTGTTTCATGATGCACATCGTTTTGTAAGTCATGTGAGAACTTCAGAACAGGAGTATTTCCCGTAGGCATGAGATGCCCCAACAACCCATACTATTTTGTGAAGTTTTTGATGTCTGGGTATTGATTTTATGGGTCCATTTCCTGTTTCTCATGGTTTTACTTATATATTGCTGGCGTTGATTATGTTTCAAATGGGTTGAGGCAAAAGCCTCCCGAATGATGACTTCCTGTTGTTGTAGATTTTGTCATGCCTCACATTTCTAGGTTTGGTGTTCCTAGAGCTATTATCAGTGACCAGGGCTCTCATTTCTGGAATCGAAGCATGGGTGCTTTATTACGAAAGTATGGTGTGATACACAAGGTTGCCACAGCATACCATCCACAGACCAATGGCCAAGCTGAAATCTCGAACAGAGAGATTAAGCAAATTCTTCAGGTGTTAACTCTAACTAGAAAGATTGGAGCAAGAGGCTAGATGATGCATTGTGGGCATATCGAACTCATACAAGACTCCGATTGGGATGTCTCCTTTTCGGCTTATTTTTGGTAAAGCATGTCATCTTCCGGTAGAGCTTGAGCATCAGGCATATTGGGCCATTAAGCAGTGCAACATGGATTTGGCCAAGTCAGGGGTGGAGAGGAAGCTACAGTTGCAAGAGCTGGAAGAGCTTAGATTGGATGCCTATGAGAGTTCACGTCTATACAAAGAAAAGACAAAGGCATTTCATGATAAGCACATCTTGAGAAAAGAGTTTGTTGTGGGCCAGAAAGTTCTTTTATTTAACTCCGTCTTAAATTTATGCCTGGTAAACTTTGATCAAGATGGGATGGCCCTTTTGTGATTACTAATGTCTTTCCTTATGGTGCAATAGAGTTATGTGATGAACAAACCAGGAGGATTTTCACTGTGAATGAACACGCCTAAAGCATTTTTATGAGGGACCTCAGGAGCAACATGGGAGAGAGAGATTAGGCTCACTGATGCTACATACCCTCCTTAAGGGAGTTTTCTTTCCCTTTTCTCTATTTTTCTTTGCGCTTTCAATTTCAACTTTGATTGTTAATAAAAGACCCTCCTTCTAATAATTGTTAAGTTGGACATAGTATTATTGGACTTGGATATTTTGTTTGTTTTTGATATATCATTCTACTTGACTGAATTTCTTGACTTTTGGATTATCTGACATGGTAGTTGATCTTGTGATGCTGAACGTGTGTTGGTATTGACCTTTGTGAGATTTTGGACCTATGTGAATGGAATATATTTTCTGCATTCTTTCTTTCTTGTGTGCTTCTGCTCATGATTTTGTTCTCTAGAACTTGCTCTTAATCTTTTTGAAACTACATTTTTCACTTGTATGCATGAATATGATAGAGGCCTTCTTTCTTTTAGTTACCACTTTGGCCAAATAGCCTTCCCTTGCATTATATTCCCATTGGTTAGCCCCTTTGTGCTTCTTTGTATCATCCTTGTCTTAGCCACATTACAAGCCTAAGTGTAAAACCATTTTATTCCGCACCTTGGACATTTATTGAGCATTGGTTTCACCTTAGTGTTTGTGTTTAAGTGTGGGAGTTGCCCAGGTGTGCAACAATTTAAGTGTGGGGGACTACTGGAACTATTTGATGCCAATTGTCGTTGTTTTGTTATGGAATATGGAATTTTGTTAAAAAAAATAATAAAAAAATAAAAATAAAACTAAAAATAAAAAATAAAACAAAATTTGTAAATTTGCATTTCATTACTTTTGGTTTTGAGCAAACTTTGGTGTTACTTCACTAATGCTCTTTTAAATTTCTTGGGTGCTTAGCCTTTCATTCCTTGTCCATACCTTGACCATAGCCCCATTACAACCTTGAATAATAAGTCCTCTTGATTTGTGTATGCATGTGTTTTGAGTAGTAGAGAAGTAGAATTTGAGCAAGCTTATGGTAGGGGTTTGTTGAGTGGAATTTGAGTGATACACTTGCTACCTTATACACTTGAGAGATTGATTGAGAGCATACCTTGAGAGGCCATCTTGCGTGATTAGCATCATCAATTGAGATTGCCATGTTTTGTAATTTGAGATGAAGAAATTACTGTCATGATTGATTGGTTGATCTTTTGACGTTTTGTGTTCCCTGTCCAAATTTTGCATTCTTGACAATTGTTAGAAGGAGAGGTTTATCCTTTAGTCTTTATGTTTTGTTAGGTTTTTAATTTTTCCCGAGTGCAAAAGGATAAGTGTGGGGGGATTTGATAATTGATTTTTTATCACACTTTATTTTTGCAATTGAATAATGATTTTGGGGCAATTTAGTGTGTAAATATTGGTTTTTGGTCTAAATTGGATTTTGGGCTTGTAAATGGAATTAATTATAACTTTTGTTTCAGGTTCCCGATTAAAGGCCAAATTCTGGACAAGAAGGCAGTCATGAAATGCTGGAGCAAAGCTTAGTTAATTAAGTGTCCAAATTGCAAGGAACCAAAGCATTAGTTTTCGGTTTTTGCTTGGTCCCTTGTCCTTTGAACCGGTTTATTTTATTTTGGTTTTTAAGAGCTAGAAAAGAGAGTTTGACTCTTAGCTTGCTGTATCTTTCTTTCAGACAGATTCCAATTTTTCGTTTTTGTTCATTCTGTCAACTTCTCCTCTTCTCCATTCTATTTTCATTTTTTTTTTATTTTTGCCATGGTTGGCTAAGGCACTAATCGATCAACCCACGAATTGAGTTTCCGCGTTAATCCAGAGGACATTTTTGCCTTATACTAAGTTCTTTCTTTTCCTTTCCCTTCTATATTTCGATTCTGGATAACATAAGGGAAGGGGTGTTGAATGTTAGATTTAACATTTAGGTTGATTAATCAAAAGGGCTTAAAAATCAAAACGGGTTTAAGTGGGCACTGGACGTTGAATGAGTGAACATGTCGAGTTTCTGATAAAATGCTAGGTGATCACCTAGTAGCTTCGTTTTTCTAAATGAATGCAGGGATTTCGATTTGTTTAGGATCAACCACGAATTCAGTGAGTAATTGTCTAATGACGAATTTTCAGGAACTTAAGTTGGGTTGGTTGCATTTGAATTGTTAATTTCGTTAGTTATCTGTTGCTATTGAAATTGAACAAATCCCCCCCTTTAGTTTTCGTTTTTGTTGCCAATTCTGATTGTGCGTTTTCAATTGAGCGAATTGGTTCATTGCGAATTCCTTGGGAAACGATTCAGGTTGCTCTATATTACAATTTTATAGCCTGATTAATTTGAGTGAGCTCGACAGCCACGTCACACACATAACACAAACAATCCCTTATTATTGTTAAACATCCCCTTGAGGACCTCTGGGCTCACGATCCTCATTTTAGGGCAAAATGACCTCAGGGCATTTTGGTCATTTTACACGTACAGAAATTTGGTTTGCGATTCTAGTATGAACGCCTCCTAACCTCTCTTCTAATGTCTTATTCCTTTATTGAGGATTGTTCGTTCTAATTATATGTAAAAATTACTTAGGTAATTTGGTAATTTCTAATGGCAGGATAAATTGGGCGTTACATTAATTCTCCCAAATGTGCGAAATAATTCTGATAGTCATTCTTAGACGAGTAAATTTGCAATTTTACTAAAATATGTACACTAATCAAAACGTTGATAACCATATTTTGATAACCATAACTAATAAATAGATGTAAGCATATAGTATGAAATATAATATCCATTTAGGTGTAAATGTCCCTCAATATAATTATTTAAGTAATCTTATAAACTTTCAAAGAAAAAGTTAAAAACATGATTTAATTTTTTTAAACTATGAAATTATTGTGATTTTAAAATTGGAAGTTGTGATATTTAATCAAATAAAAAACTTTAGATTTATTTTATAATTTTTATTATGCATATATAGATGAGTTAATTATTATTAAAAAATGAGTTTAATAACATAAATGGAGTTGAATGTCATGTTTGTATTAGGATGAGGTGGAGTGCAATGACTCTAAGCCTCAAGGTTGTTTAGTTTTACTTAGCCTATATTTTTAAGATATCCTTACCTTCGTCAATCTTTCTAGGTAGGTGTATATGAAGAAGTGGGTTTAATAGTAAAGACAACTATGAAGGGTAAATCAATGTGTCTATATATATTGTTGGTTCCCACAACATGAGGGTTAGGATTTATGGCTAGGCAAAGTTTGCACAAGCACTTTTATTGATTATTGTAATTTTGGCATCACCTTCTACATCATTTTCTCTTTTTGTCCATCGCTAATGACAGTGCACTATTCATTTTTAAATTGAGCCGCCATCTTAATTCAAAGCTCTCTTTAACGCATAAACCCCAAGTATGTTGGACCTCAAATGTTTCCATTTTTCTTTGTGGCACTTTCAGTTTTGGCCAATAACGGAGCAATGAGGAAAATTTTTGTAACATCCCCGTTGGTTTATGGATTGAATGTACAAACCAACATGGGTCTTTTCAGCGTGCTTTTTCCTCACTCACACGCTTCCCAGGAAAACTTCCCTGGAGGTCACTTATCCCATGATTGCTCCAAGTCAAGCACGCTTAACTATAAGTTCTTGAGTGATGGGCCACCGAAAAGAAGATGCATCTTTGTTAGCATAACTAGTACCAATCAATTCATATAATCCCTCCTTAACTGTAGTCCCATACCTACACAGCTTCTCAAGATCCCTCTCATTCGGGTATGTAATCGGTTCATTCATGTACCCCTCCGCTTAGAGGCTTTGCTAGGAGCCGCTCATTGTCCGTGCCTTCTTGCACGCGATCACTCCCTACCCTCGCCACCGGGCATTACAATTTTTGCTCATTTCAACCTTTTTGAGTTTTTAAAAATCCATTCTGATATAGGTTATCACTTGAGCTATGGGTTTGTTTCTTCTTTTTATGTACATCTTATGATCATGAATCATAATGCCTATAATTATTGAAAGATTACTTTTTCTATTGTTATAACTATTGTATATGATTTATCCACGTGCAATCTTTTAGTATGATTTTTGTGTAAAAGAAAAATCATTACCACTATTTTCATTATATCTTATTTCATCCAAAAAAAAATTAAGGCACTAGCTTAATAACTAAAAGTTAACCTTAACACGACTTAGGTACTAAGGGATGGCGTTAGGGTGATCCTTATTAAAGATTTTGGTTATGAGCAAACTTTGATTTTGTAAGATTTACACAATCTTGTAGGGAGTGCCTATTATTACACCCTTGTATCTATTGCAAGGTTCTAAAAACCGACAGGACATTGAACTGGTTAGGGCAAGGGTTCAAAGGTTTAACTGTTTCAATTAAAGGTCCAACCGAAATATAACCGGTATATAGTAAAATTTGTATTTATATAAATATATAACAATACAAAATAAAATATATGTTCATAAAATAACTAAAAATTAAATTAGGCATCAACAAAACTTATAGAACATAACATAATTCATCCCTTAATCAAAATAAATATTATCCATATGAGTCAAATCTCTCAATTTGCTACTTTCCATATCAAAAAGGAAAAGAATTAGGAAAAATGAGATTTTAGGTTCTTTTTTGAAAAAACCCCAAAATGATGCCATTTTGCATCTTTTTTATAAAAAAAAAAATCGGTTTGGCCCAAGCTAGTTTGACTAATTTGGCGGTTCTTGTCCCTTAAGCGATTCTTGAGCGATTCTGGAGGAAGTTTTCGGGTCCAACTCTGACTATACAGGTGCTTGTTCTGCTAATCCTTGACCAACCAGTGCGGTCCAATTTTAGAACCATGGTCTATTACAACACCCTTTTAGTGGCTTCGTTTTACTATTTTCAACATATTTTTAAAATAATTGATTGCTCAATAAATTACTTATCATTACTTTTCAAATTGTATATGAATTACTTTTAAAAAAGTTTTGAACATGATATATATATCTGTGTGTGTGTGTGTGTGTGTGTGTGTGTGTGTGTGTGTGTGTGTGTGTGTGTGTGTGTGTCATATGCATATTTCATTGTAATCTTGTACGCGTCAAAATTTGGTTTTAAGAGAACAATTACTTAATACTGGAGTCAAAAATTAAAAGTAATAAAGGTGTAGTTGATGGTAATCTTATTCATTTTTTAATCAAGTCTCTGGAGTTTATTTTTTTAATCAAATTATTAAAGTGTAATTTGTAACAAAAATTAGATACAATAATCTTCTAAAAGTTTGCTCGATAACGTATAACGTAGACACTCAATCCACTAGAAATATTTAATCGAGTATGGATATCATCAAATTTTATATACCTTTCTTATTTTTTAAAATAAAAATCATTTGTCGAGTCTGGATATGTTCTTTACTATTAAACCTACTTCTTCATATACACCTACCTAGAAATATTGATGAAGGTAAGGATATCTTGAAAATATAGGTTAAGTAAGACTAAACACCCTTGAGGCTTAGAGTCATTGCACTCCACCTCATCCTTATACAAATATGACACTCAACTCCATTTATGTTATTAAACTCATTTTTTAATAATAATTAACTCATCTATATATGCATAATAAAAATTATAAAATAAATCTAAAGTTTTTTATTTGATTAAATATTACAACTTCCAATTTTAAAATCACAATAATTGCATAGTTTAAAAAAATTAAATCATGTTTTTAACTTTTTCTTTGAAAGTTTATAGGATTACTTCAATAATAATATTGAGGAGATTTACACCTAAATGAATATTATATTTCATACCATAAGCTTACATTTATTTAATAATTATGGTTATCAACATTTTGATTAGCATACATATTTTAGTAAAATTGCAAATTTACTCGTCTAAGAATGACTATCAGAATTATTTTGCACATTTGGGAGAATTAAAATATGTTTGTGTGATTTGTTTTTGAAAAAGCTATTAATTCTACAAGTTCTTCATGTCTTGCTTGTAATGCCCGATTTTTTGAGTACAAATGACCAAAATGCCCCTAAGGTTATTTTTATCTGGAATTCGAAGGTAGCCAACCCGGCAATCCTCAAATGGGTCAACTCAGTGTTTGAAGGGGGTTATGATTGTAGTGTTTGACATCCAAGGTGAAAATCTCATTTTCCAAACTTTCGACTCAAAATGACCAAAATACCCTTGTAGCGTTTTACACGGGTAAAGGTGTTGTTTGGACCCAAACTTTTCCAGGGAGTTTGGAATGATGTTTATGAGTGGATCATGATAGTTAGTCGAGCCTGAGAGGTCCGAGCAGTTTTAGTATGAATTACCGTTTTGCCCTAGAAAGTGTATAGTGAGCCTAATGATACAATTAACCAAACCTAAGCAATATTAGGCTCTAATCGAAAATTAATTAATTTCGATAATTAATCTAGAGTCAAAATGATTTATTAAGATTAATTAGAACCTAAGATTGCTTAGTTAGACTTAATTTCATTCTTAGATTCAAGATTCCTAAATTCTCTCCAATTTCTTAAATCAAAGAATTGTGTCTAAGATTTAATTTGACTTAAAAAGAGTTTTTAAATCATTAATCTAGCAAGACCACCCCCTAAATCAAGTCTTGACAACCTTAATTGACTAGTACCTCACTTGAACACCTTCTTACAAACTCCTAATCAAAACCTTAATCAAAGATACACCTAAACACATTATTAAACCACAATTAGATGAACAATTTCTCCTCCCCGCTGCACATGATGGCCGAATACATCCTCCCCTCAATTCATCACATGTTGTTTAAGCTGTACACAAAGAACCATGCCTAGGCCAGACTTGGAGCCATACCTCACCATGCCTTGCCCATACTCACAACCATACCAATCAAGAGATATTTTCTTCCTTCCTTTTCCTCTAAAGGCCGTCGGCCTTCCTCCCCCTCAAAGGCCATCCATGAGCTTCATTTCTCTATAAATATGCAAGCTTGAAAGCTCTTTGAATCCTTTACACACCCATCGAAAACTTTAAGCTCTCTTCCTCAAAGCTCAAAGAAGCCCTTTTTTCCTTCTTCATTCTCCTAAACACAACCTCTCTTCTTCTCTTTTCTCTCTTGCTCGAAAACTCCTCCTCAAACTCTAAGAAGATTTTCTTTCTTGTTCACCTCAAAAGACCAAGCTTTCCTTCATTACTTCAAGTAAACTTTTGGTAGGGGTTTATTTTCAAAGTTTTGTTTACTTCCTTTAAGAAAAGTTTTAGTTTTCTCTTGGTTTTCAAAACTCTTTCTATCCTCCTTTTCATTTCGGCCTTAGAGCCTTGTTGATGAGAAAAACTTTGGCTTGATGATGAGGTTTCAAGATAATGGTCTTGTGGATACCATGTGAGAAACCTTTAAAGATTGAAAACTTGGTCTTGGACTATACATGATTTCAGTTTCCTTTTCTTTTCCTTACTCAAGATTTCATTCTCATTTCCTTTCATCTTCAATGATTTCGGTTTTTATTTCCTTTATTTGTACAAAGTTTGATAAAAATGTTAAGTAGCTCACTAAAGGTTTTGTTTAAGAAACTTAATCACATATTTTCAAAGAGCTCTAAGCTTACCCTTGCCAACCTTAAAGTTGGTCAGCCATTCTAGAGTTACTCTAGATAGAAGCTTGTGAACAATAAAATAAAGAATATGAGCAGTTATCTTTTTTATGTTTGTTTTGATAAGTGTTGATATTCCTTAATCCATTTTCTTGAGCTTGATGATGATATTCAAACCATAAGACTTCTTTGAAGATTTGGTATGAAGAACTCTAAAGCTCACTTTATATTGTTAGATACATGTTGGATTAAGGCTATAGATGTTCCTCTAAAGTCTTGTATGAGCTCTAGTTAAGATAAAATAACCTTGCATTGATGTTTAAGTTTATACCTTGCATATCATGTTTACTTTTTGATGCCATCACTAAGCTCTCAAGAATAAATAAATGAACTTGCATTTTCATATTTAAATTTCCAAGCTTGCACTCCATGTTTATATTTCAAGTTATCACTTAATCTTTAAAGATAATAAGGAGGTTGCATCTCATATTTATTTTATACTCTCACTTTATTTTATAATAAGAATAAAACAAAGTGCATATCATGTTTATGTTTATGTCATCACTTAAATATTCTAGAGCTCAAAGACTTGCCCAAGTATCACAAGTAAAGTCTTAGAAAATGGAAGCATTCCATGAATGCCATCTCAGCCTTGTGATGATGATAATGGACTTGGTATGAGATGCATCTAATCACAAGTGTCAATAGTTTATGTCTTGGATTTTTCTAAGCATAGGTGAATTTAGAGAATATTATGAACATGATTTTATGTTTTAAATCTACCCTATGGGCAACATAATTTAGCTACTGCCCTCACTCATATTTACATGATTTTAATGAGATAAATTAGTTTCTAAAAGAGTTTTGAGTTCCTAAAATTATACCAAGAGAAAACTAGCAACTTATATGTATTTAAATCATGAATTCATGTGATTATGTGAGATATACAATTCAGTTTCTGTCTTGTTTGTTTGGCCATTGTATTGATATTGTTTTATGGAGTTAAAATGTACAAAATTGTGTTTGAGTGAGGCAAGGACTGATTTAGGAATGTTAGGAAAGAACAAGTAACTAAAAAGGACTTAAAATGAGGATTCTAGAACACTTAAGCATTAGAATTATAAATTTAATTTCAGCATAATTGAACTTAGGAAAAATGGTTTACAATTAGTAGATATATAAAGGAATCTCTGATAATTGGTTTAGGAATTGAATATAGAGCCTTAGGCGAATTGGAACTTAGAAAAGGTTAAAGATGTAGATTCTAGAACCCCATAATCGAATAATAACCATCATATCCAATCTGTGCAATGCTATTTGGAGGTGTTAGTAAGCATAAAAATTAGAAAGAATTACAAGTAATAATCTTTTAGGTGCATTGAAGATCTGTTATGGGTGTTAGGATAACTAAACACGAGTTTAAGACCCGTAAGGGTCAAAGCATAAGATATAATAAGATAGGAAAGATGATGAGAGCAAATGACCAGTGAACACATAGTTATATATCGAGACTATGTGAAAGTATTAATGGCATGTGTATGAGAATATGTGAACTCATGACGTGATTGTTATGATAATGTGGCATGTTATGATTAAGATGTAGAAGGATATGAGATATTGATGAAATGGGTGAACATGTTTATATGATTTTAAAGGTTTGCTTAGTTGAGATATTGAATGAGGAAGCATATGTTAAATGAGTTATGTGGCATGACTCAAATTGAGGAAATTCTGTGTACACCATTATGTTGTCGAATTTCCGTCAAATTTGAGAGACTTAAAGAAGTTTTTGAAAGCAAGATTTTAAAATGAACATGCTAGACACATTTCTCCTGCTATGGTGAGGAGAAAGTAAACCTTGGGGTATGGATGCCGAGCCATATTGAAGTGAACAAAGTCACTGGTCTTAACCAGTTGATACATTCAGATCGAGACGTACTTCTCTGCTATGGTGAGGAGAAGGTAAAACCATGAGGGCATTGACAGTGAGTTTGCCAAAGCACAAAGTCACTGGTCTTAACAGTTGATGCATTTCGAAGAAGGAAAAGTCCCATGATGGGTGATCCTTAGGCCCCTACCCATACTCTGAGAGTCAAGATTTTTGTGATTATGTTATGCTTATCAAGATGATAAGTAAGAACTAGTGATGAGTAGTTGAGGTATGAGCTCATAGCCTAGTTTAGGGTGGCAACGATTCTAGGTTTGATACCTTTATGTCACAAGTTTGAGAAAAGAGAAAAGATTGTGAAGTTCCATACTTACAAAAGAGAAAGGTTTTCATGAGAAATTACATGCCACTTATATGATGATAAATTGTTGATGTCATGTTTTATTGGTTTACTTGTATAAGGTATTGTCATGCATTCATGCTTTGCTATGCTGCATTCATGTATTAAGATTCATTATAAAAGAAAACACGGACCTTGGATAATTACTTTTATAAAACCTCATAATAAACCTTTGCATGTTAAACCTTTTCATAATAAACCCAAGGTTTTTGGGGACATAAATGATGACATTAGGATAGGAGGTTTCCTGAGATTTTTAGTAAGATTCTCACCCTCTCCATTTCTCTCTTCCCGTTATGTCTTAAGATCTCGATGGTGACATTTGTGGTCTTCATTGACACGCCGATTGGGAGGTGCACTTTGACTCGGATGATCAGTCATATCATTTTGAGGGTCGTTGTGCTGTCTACATTTTTGCGTATATGGGATGCCTATTCACGCATCCAGTTCCAGCTTTCGCTTCACTCCTACTTCACCGTATGGAGATGACATGATTTTCAAGAGGACTCGACCTCGCGACGAGTAGGACTCGTCATGCTCGCCCTTCGGCTTCTGCGTGCATAACTACCCCGAGTATGTTCCTTGCTCGAGGCATTCCAAAACTGACCTATCGGAGGACTCCCCCACCCACATCTATTCGAAGGGATCTGCCCTACGGCCCCCATGGACATTGGGAGAGGCAATGAGGACATGGTGACGCAGGAGAGGCTAACTCGATGCCCAGAGATACGCCCACGTCAAGCAGGTCATCCGTCCCCCTTTCGCTTGCACACACCCGAGGAGCTGCCTAGTTCATTGGGTTCGTACCTCCCAGGGATGAGATCAGCCCTATAGAGATCGTGATGGAGGATCCTATAGTGCCGAGCGTCGCCAGGATTCTTTCTACTACATCTTTTGATGGGGATGACGTTGGATGAGTGTTCATAGGTTAAGGGAGGGAGACGATAGCTAGTATCTAGTATTTTAATGCTCCCATGTATTTCCTATTTTTATGTATTGCTTTCTGTTACTTATGTATTTGGAATTAGCCCACTATGGGTGTGACTTCGTCTGTGCTAATTCCTATGTATTCAACTATGTTATTTAATGTTATGATATTTGCTTCTATGGATGAATGTGTTCTTTATTGCTCTTAACTTGTATGATTAAGTTCTCTACGTTTTACGATTTGCTCATGGTAGTACACGCATGGCTCTAGTTTTGATTTAGGTTTTCAAAAAAAAATTTTACCCATATTTTCCACTAAGTATTTTGGATAAAAGGAATTTAAAAGAGTAATAACTAATAATTAATCTCAATGCGTCCTAGGCGTGTTGGGTTAAATATTAGGGTGTTACATTGCTTTTGGTTGAGAAATTGATAACACAATTTTAGGTTGTCAATACCAGAATACTTAATATTGCAAATAAAATCTGTAAAAGTAACATTATATTTGATATTAGAATATCACTGAGTGTATACAATAATATTCATTTAACAATAAATCATACTTAATATTATTAAAGTTATTTTATATACTTCGAAAGAAAAAGTTAAAAATATTTTTTATTTTATGAACTACGAGGTATTATTAAACATACTTAATATGAAATTATTAACTTTTTCTTTCAATTTATATAACATTATTAAATATTAGTTTATTATATAAAAAGATATTTATTTAATTATAAATTCTAGTTAGTATTATTGTAAAAGTTGTTTCATATACTTTAAAGAAAAAGTTATAAATATAATTTTATTTTTCAATAATTCCAAACCTTTAACCTCAAAGGTGTTTAGTGTTGTTTATCATAAAATTTATTAATCCTTCTCATTCATATACACCTAATTTGAAAAATAAATATATGAAATATGCTTCTTCTTTTTTAAAATACAAAAATTGTGATTATTGTTATGTAAATTTGTGAATAAAAAAATTGATAAAAAAATGAATCGTGCATTTCTATTCTACCAAAGTCAAATAATGAACATATATGAGGATACAACCCAAACAACAAGCCCTCATATTTCATATTTAGATTGATATACTTTTTTTTTCAATAAAATATGGTTCAGTTATTATCCTATGCCCCTTAAAAAATAACCATATTATAAAAGTCTTTGAAAGCTCTAAACGGTACTAAACACTCAACAAAACGATGACAAATGTAACGCCAATTTTTACTGTAATTTTTACTATCATTAGGAATTACCGAATTACCGTAGGTAAATATTATATAAAATTTGAGACCAAACAATCCTTAATAAAGGAATATAACGTTAGAAGAGAAGTTAGGAGCAATTCGTGCAAGTATTGCAAACCCCAATTTTCTGGACGTGTAAAATGACCAAAATGCCCCTGAGGTTATTTTACTCAGAAAATGAGGATCGTGGGCCCCACCCATCCTTAAGGGGATGTTTTGATGTTAATAAGGGATTGTTTGTGTTATGTGTGTTAATAGAGGAGAAGAATCCTAATTTTGAGTTCGACGCGAAATGACCAAAACGCCCTTACCCTTTAACTCCAATTGCGTGCCGACTTAGCCGAACCTCACTAAAATGTGTTAAAAGGTGTTTTTAAGCCATGATTAACCATTGGTTAAGCTCGGGTGGTCTCGGGCAATTTTTAAGTAAAATGACCGTTTTGCCCCGTTCTTTGTGGAGTTTTACAAATTTTGAGATTTTTGATTCGTCTATTCGAAACCTAAGCAATATTAGGCTCAAATTAAAGCTTATTAAATTCTAATTACTAATCTAGAGTCAAAATTATTTATTTAGATTGATTAGAACCTAAAATTGCTTAAAACACCCAAATTGCTTAGTAATGCATACCTTGCCTACACCTAAAAAATACATGGAACACACAAAATCCTCTTCCACAAGGCTGTAATGCACGAAATTATTGAGTAATAAGTCAGAAAATTATTACACAAAAATCCAAAGAATGAAAACAAAGAATCATGAAAACATGGAAACATGATTCCATGTTTTAAGCCACCAAACAAAATGATTTTTCTTCCTTATTTTTTTTCCTCTAATTTTTGGTCAGATTTCTTTCCTTCCTTTGTCCATTTATGAGCTGCAAAATCTCTATAAATAGGCATGCTTGAAGATAGTTTAGATGCTTAGTTCATAACTTACACAAATTCTAGTCTTAGGAGCACCAAAAGCTTTCTTTCTTTCTTTCTCTTGGTTGAATTCTCCCTTCAGCTTTTCAAGGATATTTTGCTTCATTTCACTCAAGGAAACCAAGTTCTCTTCCTTTCTTTCAAATCAAATTAGGTAGGGAGGTGTTTCTAAGTTCATTTTATGCTAAGACAAGTTATGTTTCTAGCTCAAAAATGATGTTTTCATGAGCTTTCTTTTAAGTTTTCATTTTCAGTTTCTTCTTCCTTTCTTTTTAAAGTATTTTGGCCATATGGCCTAGCTTATGATGAGACCATGGTTTGATGATGAGATTCTTGAGTGTTGGTTGCAAAGCTTTCACAAGTTAGATCTCTAAAACTTGAAGGTTTCACTAGTTTCCAAAGCTTCTAAAATTTCAGTTTTTCTTTCCTTATTTTCCTTTCATGGTTTCGGCCAAATGGCCTAGGAAGGAATGAAATGATGGCTTGATGATGAGGACCTTGAATATGGGTTGTAAATCTATCACAAGTTAGGCCTCTAAAGCTTGAACATTCCATTTAATGCAAAACTTTAAAGAATAATATTTTTATCTTGAGGTTTGAATATGAAATATGTATTTTTACTTTGTCTTGCTAAGATACATATATTGGGTTGAAAGCATAATTCTCTTAAAGTCTTGAAGGAGCTCTAGTAAAGAGATCAAGTGAACTTGCATCCATGTTTAAGTTTATGTCTTGCATAACCATATTTATTTTATGTCATAACTAAATTCTCAAGAATAAATAAATGAACTTGCATATCTCATGTTTAAATTTCAAGCTTGCATTTCATGTTTAAATTTCAAGTTGTCACTTAATCTCTAAAGATAATAAAGAAGTTGCATCTCATGTTTATTTTATGCTCTCACTTTATTTTATAATGGCTAAAAGAGTCAATGCATGACATGTTTATTTTATGTCATCACCTAAAAATCCTAGAGCTCAAAGACTTGCTTATGAATCATAAGCGAAGAAATGAGATAATTGGAGTTAAAGAATTTATTCTTTAAGAAGTCTTGAGAATTGGAGCTTAAAAAAAAAATGTAATTCTCATCTCCCTCACCTGTCCTATGCGGACTACCGCCGCTCTGCTTAAGATTCTCTTCTCCCTTTACTGGTCCCTGCGGATTACCGCCTTCAGTTTCTTGCATCATGTTTATATTACAAGTTCTTGCATCATGTTTAATTTTCAAGTTATCACCTTAAATCTTAAAGATAAAGAAATGGAATTGCATATCATGTTTATAATTCCAAGCTATCACCTTATAAAGATAAGATTAAAATAAGGTTGCATAGCATGGTAATAATTCAAAGATGTCACCTAAATCTCTAAAGCTCAAGACTTGCTCCTTTTATCTTAAGTGAAAGATTTAATTATGAACATTCTTTCAAGTTATAAATCGGTCCCATGGTTAATTTAGGCCTAAAGTCCTATGACTTCTTTCAAGTTTAACAAAAGGAATTAGTTTTAAAAGAGTTTTAAAACTTTGTAAGAATTTTATGGGAAGCTAGTAATTTATGTGTACTTAAAATGTGATTTGATGCTTATTAAGAATTTGGTGTCATTGATTGATTCCTGGTTTGTATGTTATAGTTGTTGTTGCAAACAATGAAAACTTATGCATGAAATAAAGACATATTTTGTTACTGGAAGAAAGTGTATTACTTGTAAGAGTGCAATTTGGAAAGATTCTGGCTAAGGAAAGATTTGGTATTTAAGCGTGTCCATTGTGACCCACCTCTCTTTCCTGGAATCTCCCAGATGCATGATTACAGTTGGTATATATTATTTCGGCATAAGACTATAAATGAGAAAATGTTATGATGATTATGAATGAAGAATTGTATTATGATATAACATGCAAAGACTTAAAGGTGACTCAAAATATATGAGAAAATGATCCTTTGGACCCGTCAAAATATAGGCGGTGAAAAGGTGATTCTTGCCCCCTAGTCTGTTCTCTCAAAAGGGTAGAGACGGAATTTTTACTTATCAAAAGGGATAAGTATGTGCTGGTGACGACTAGCAAGGTATGAGCTCATAACCTAGATTACTCCCAAAAGGGTGGAGTATAGGGTGGCCCAGGAAAATGATGATGAAAGTAACTTTAAGTCACCTAAGAAACTAAGTAAATGCATTATGTGAATATGATGTTCTGCTATGCATAGTATTTATGAGATGATGATGAGAAATATGATATTCTGCTATGCATAGTATTATGAAATGATGATAAGGAATATGATGTGATTTTATGCATAACTATGTTATTATATATGAAAGGAAAAGTTCATTATAAACATGACATGCTAAGTTTATGATGCATTATAAGACGCATGATTAAAACCGACGACCTCGGAAAGTATATTTTCGAACTTAATAAATCAATCTTAGCATGCTCACTATTTCATAATAACCCGAGGTTCCTGGGGACGATGATGATGACACAATGCATCATGAGGTGAGTACCCTACTGAGATTCTTTTTATAAGTTTCTCACTCCCTCTATTTTTCTTTCCATCTCGTCTTCAGAAATAGAAGGAAGCGTTCGTGAATCACATTGAGGCTTCACCGGTAGCTGAACTTGAATCCTAGTTTCACTCGTATATTTCAGATATCTATCCCTATCCCTAGTGTTATTACTAGGTGCCATTAATGGATGTCCTTCCATCCATATATTATTTATGTTTTATTAGATTGCCTACACTTAGTCTTATTCGTTGGTAGGCAAAATATCTATATGATATGTAATTATGGATGCTTGTATGATGGAGCCAATATATTATGATGTGATGTTTGTAAATTCCTATGTGTCTTTTAAATTTTGCTAAATCATTCACGTTAAGCGCGGCTCACGTTTTCAATTATGTTTAAAAAAAAATGGCTCGTAATTTCACTAAGTATTTTCAAAGCATGATTAAGGAACTGAAGCAAAGAGTAAAGTCTAGTAATTAATCAAATACTGCCTAGGTGTATTGGGTTAATTATTAGGGTGTTACAACATATGCTCATTCAGAGTGTAACCAAAATGAAATTCAAATTCGTGGTTGCCCAAAGTCCCAAACGACACGTTTTGCACACTTATCCTCTAGGATAAAAGAAACTCACCAATGGGGGAGACGGTTAAGGAACATCTAGCAGCCATGAAGTGATTGCAACAACTATCAAGATGGATAAGGGTAGCAGTGCCATAGGTTAAGCAATGGGGTTAGGGGTTTAGTACTCAATCAGGACGCACACTACACAGCCTACACAAACAATTAAATGATGCATGGTGAGTGGGGGATGAAAGAGGAGGATTCCAAATCGCTCGTATCATGTCATGCACCACCACCTATATAAATCAAGTGTGCACCTAATGCTTTGTCCATCTAATGCTTGTTAATCTTTTATCTGCTTGGAACAAACACTTGTTAATTCTTAGGTGATTGGCAACAATGGAGGAAAGAGTAGGCCAGGACACACCATTAAAAGGGGAAGGCTAGAAATGAGGTTCAGCGTAAAAAGGCAACACACGTGGAAACTTCACTACCTTTGCCTAACCAAATGCTTTCACAAGACGGACCAATTGAAATTTCATCCAAGTCCGTGTTTGCTGCATATTGCAAAACCCCCATCTCAATATCATTCCAAATTTATAAGTTTTCTTATGGAAATGCAATTTTTTGGAATACATGCGTGATACATATTATAATAAAATAACTTTTGCAAATGTAGTATGGAAAGTAAAAACCATTATCAATGAATGAGTAAAGTATGACACAGATTATCAATTGTTATTGCCACGATTAATCTAGTGCCTTGTTTGTAATTATAAACCAAAACTAATGTTAGGAGCTAAACTATAAACCATAGATTGTATGCTCAATAATGTACATGCAATGTAATATGTTAATCTGGGTTTGTTTAATGCTAGAAAGATGTATGCTGATATCCCATTATGTAAAATTCATGAGTTTTTCTTTAATTGCTTTTATTTTTACATTGATGGACACCTTCCACAACTGCTTGTTGAATGTTAATCAATATATTACTTCCATATTCCCTTCAAACACATTATATAGATCTTAGTAAAACTCAACCTTAATGATTTGCAGCCACCATGATAGTGAAAGGGCATATTCAGCAAGGGGTGACACAATTACTCAACCTATGGAAGTTTATGGGCAACATGCAAATGCGAGTGACTACAACTCTCCTTTAAGCAAATGACTACAGCTATTACGAACCTAACAAGCATGTTCATGGGACAAATGCCTCTGTTTTTTGGGTCTTCAGCCACTTACCCGCACTTTTACAAGCCAATGGGGTCTATGGACACCAATCAACATGTCATGCCATCGATAGTCTATGCCATGCCACCAACAATGAATTCATCTATCAATGATCAAGATGCAACTGAGGTTATAATGCAGAAGCTAGACTCAGGAAAAGAAAACAAATGTAAACTCCGGTTAAGCTGAGTTCCAGGGAGTGCTAGTGGATCGAAGTTAGGTAGAAAGCTCTTCTCTCTAAGAAGAAGGACTCAAACAAAAGGAGTCCATGCGAATATTACATCAACAATAGATCCTTTTCTTCCTTAAAATACCTCACAAAAAGGCTGGAAAAGTATCCCACTGGTGAGTTTATAACTGATTTGAAGCCTTAATTGTTAGAGTAATGAGTTAACTTTCAGTTGAAACTAATTAGTAACTTCCATGTGCAGTGGTCCCATGCTATTCAGGCCACCAAGCTTATGCACTTGAATAATGATGAGGTTGCAGGAGCTACATTCATTTTTAGACCCTATATGTGTGAAGAGTATCAAAGTAAATGTAAACAACCAAATGAATGAATATAAATTTTTATGCACACTTTTTTGTTCATACTAGTGCTTCATGGAATCCTTAAAATATACTCATTTTTTGTTATAATGAAAATAGGAAGAAAGTTTCGGTGGAAACCAACCTGCCATGCAACTAGGTGTAACGCCCTAACTTTTACTGTCATTTAGAATTACGAATTACCGTAGGTAATTCTTATATAAATTTGAGACCGAACAATCCTCAATAGAGGAATATAACATTAGAAAAGAGGTTATGAGCGATTCCTGAAGTCGCAAGCCCTGAATTTCTTTACGTGTAAAATGACCAAAATGCCCCTGAGATTATTTTACTCAGAAAATGAGGATTGTGGCCCCCGTCCTCAAGGGGATGTTCTGAGGATAATAGGGGATTGTTTATGTTATGTGTGTTAATAGAGGAGAAGAATTAATTTTGAGTTTTGACGCGAAATGACCAAAACGCCCATGCGGCCGTTTTAACTCCGATTGCGTGCCACTTAGCCCGAACCTCACTAAAATGTTTTAAAACATGTTTTTAAGCTATGATTAACCATTAGTTAAGCTCGGGTGGTCTCGGGCAATTTTTAAGTGAAATGACCATTTTGCCCTTGTCTTTGTGTAGTTTTGCAATTTTTGAAATTTTTGATTCGTCTAACGAAACCTAAGCAATATTAGGCTCAAATTAAAGCTTATTAAATTCTAATTACTAATCTAGAGTCCAAATTATTTATTTAAATTGATTAGAATCTAAAATTGCTTAAAAACACTCAAATTGCTTACTAATTCACCTAAGCCCTTAATTGCAAATTCTCTAATTTGCAAATATACCTTACCTACACCTAAATAATGCATGGAACACACAAATTTCTCCTCCTTGGGCTGTAATGGATGAAATTATTGATGCCATTATGCATCAGAATAATTGCCCAAAGATACACTAAAACAAAATGCCAAAATGTCACCATGAGACATAATTCCCTAAATTCATACAACTTGTCTTGAATCCATGTTTTCCTCCCTTTGTTCCCCATGAAAATCCATCAGCCTTCCTCCTTCATTTGTCCATTTATGAGCTTCAAAATCTCTATAAATAGGCATGCTTGAAGAGGTGTTAGAAGCCTTTGATCATAACTTACACAATTCTAGTTCTTAGAGCACCAAAAGCTTTCTTTCTTCCTCCTCCTTGGCCGAATTCTCTTCAGTTTTTCAAAGAGATTTTCTTCCATTTCACTCAAAGAAACCAAGTTCTCTTCTTTCCTTCAAATCAGAATTAGGTAGGGAGTTGTTTCTAAGTTCATTTTATGCTATGACAAGTTATGTTTCTAGCTCAAAAATGATGATTTCATGGACTTTCTTCTAGCTTTCAATTTCGGTTTTGTTTTCCCTTTTCTTTTAAAAACATTTCGACCTTATGGCCTAGATTATGATGAGACCATGGTTTGATGAAGAGGTTCTTGAGTGTTGGTTGCAAAGCCTTCACAAGTTAGACCTCTAAAACTTAAAGGTTTCACTAGTTTTTAAAGCTTTACAATTTCGATTTTTCTTTCCTTATTTTTCTTTAATGATTTCGGCCAAATGGCCTAAGAAGGAATATGATGATAGCTTGATGATGAGGACCTTGAGTGTTGGTTGTAAATCCATCACAAGTTAGGCCTTTAAAGCTTGAAAATTCCACTTGATGCAAAACTTTAAAGAATGATGTTTTTATGATGTAAAAATAAAGATCTTGAGTTTAGAACTTGAAAGATGTAATTTTCACTTTGTCTTGCTAAGATATATTGGGTTGAATTTATATTTCTCTAAAGTCTTGGAAGAGCTCTAGTAAAGAAACAAAATGAACTTGCATCCATGTTTAAATTTATGCCTTGCATAACCATGTTTACTTTCTATGTCATCACTAAATTCTCAAGAATGAATAAATGAACTTGCATATTCATGTTTAAATTTCCAAGCTTGCATTTCATGTTTATGTTTCAAGTTGTCACTTAATCTCTAAAGATAATAAAGAGGATGCATCTCATATTTATTTTATGCTCTCACTTTATTTTATAATGGCTAAAAGAATCAATGCATGGCATGTTTATTTTATGTCATCACTTAAAGATCCTAGAGTTCAAAGACTTGCCCAAGTATCACAAGCAAAATTGGAACCATGGTAATAAAAACTCTAAAGCTTCCTTAAGATTATTGGAGTCAAAGAATTCATTCTTTAAAAAGTCTTGAGTTTGGAGCTTAATAAGATGTAATAAGAGTTCTCTTCTCCCTTCACCAAGTGGGACTACCGTTTCCTTCTAAGATTCTTTCTCCCTCCACTGGTCCAGGCAGACTACGCGCTCCAGTTTCTTGCATCATGTTTACAATTCCAAGTTATCACCTTATAAAGATAAGATTAAAATGAGGTTGCATAGCATATTTATGATTCTAGTATCACCTAAATCTTTAAAAGCTCAAGACTTGCTCCTTTTATCTTAAGTGAGAATTTTAATCATGAACATTCTTTCAATGTATAAATTGACCTCATGATTAAGGTAGGCCTAAAGTAATTTTTAAATAGCTACTGAGTTGGTTCTATAATTTCTTTCAAGATTACCAAAAAGAATTAGTTTCTAAAAGATTTTTAAGGCTTAAAATGATATTACGGGAAACTAATATCTTGCATGTACTTAAAATAAGATATTAAGCAATTATGTGATGTTCATGATTCAGCCACTGATCTAGTTAGTATTACTATGATTTGATATGTTTGAAGTTGTGATAATTATGTTTATTAATAAGGAATAATTCTATGCATGTTAGAAGTGAAATTAGCTACATAAAGCAACCGTAAAGCTTTAAATATGATTTACTGCCTATACTGCCTCATAAAGTCTAATAATGTTCTTAAGGCTTATAATTGATGGCAATAAATCCCTTAGATGCATAATTAATTAGTTCAATAATTGAGGTTGCCCGATTATAGAGTTTCAGTTGTTTAAGACAGCTTTTGATAAGGATTTATGATGATGTCTCTTTGATGTTTTAAATGATAAGTCTATGTAGTGATTTGATGCTTATTAAGTATTTGACGTCATTGAATGATTCCTAGGCTTGCATGTTACAGTTGTTGTTGCAAACAATGAGAATGCTTATACATGAAATAATGAAATATTCTTTGTTACTTAAAAAGTTACCCTTTGTTGGAAGAAAGTATATTACTGGAAAAGTGTAATTTGGAAAGGTTCTGGCTAGGAAAGACTTGGTATTTAGCGTGTCCATTTGTGACCCACCTCTCTTTCCTGAAATCTTGAGATGCATGATTACAGTTAATATATATTATTCCAGAATAAAACTAGAAACAAGAAAATATTATGATGAATTGAGAATTGTATTATGATATAACATGCAAAGACTTAATGGTGACTTAAATTTAAGAGGAAATGATCCTTTGGACCCATCAGACTATAGGTGGTGAAAAGGTGATCCTAGCCCCTAACCCGTTCTCTCAAAAGGGTAGAGTTGGGACTTTAACTTATCAAAAGGGATAAGTATATGCTAGTGACGACTAGTAAGGTATGAGCTCATAACCTAGATTACTCCCAAAAGGGTGGAGTATAGGGTGGCCCAGGAAAATGATGATGAAAGTAATCTTTAAGTCACCTAAGGAACTAAGTAACGTATTATGTGATTATGATGTTCTTCTATGCATAGTATTTATGAGATGATGATGAGAAATATGATGTTCTTCTATGCATAGTATTTATGATATGATGATGAGGAATATGATGTGGTCTTATGCATAATTATGTTATTATATATGAAAGGAAAAGTTCATTATAAACATGACATGCTAAGTTTATGATGCATTATAAGACGCATGATTAAAATGAACGACCTTGGTAAAGTATATTTCTGAACTAATTAATGAATCTTAGCATGCTCACATTTTCATAATGAAACCGAGGTTCCTGGGGACGATGATGATGACACAATGCATCATGAGGTGAGTACCCTACTGAGATTCTTTTTATAAGTTTCTCACTCCCTCTATTTTTCTTTCCATCTCGTCTTCAGAAAATAGAAGGAAGCGTTCGTGAATCACATTGAGGCTTTCACCTGGTAGTTGAACTTGATCCTACTAGTTTCACTCGTATATTTCAGATATCTATCCCTATCCTTGGAGTGTTATTACTAGGTGCCATTAATGGATGTCCTTCCATCCATATATTATTTATGTTTTGTTAGATTGCCTACACCTAGTCTTGTTCTGTTGGTAGGCAAACTATCTATGTGTTATGTAATTATGGATCTTATATGATGGAGCCAATATGATATGTTTTTCATGCTATATCTGCACGTTATTCGCTTTATTTCGATTATTGTTCACGTTATGTGCGGCTCACGTTTTCAATTATGTTTTAAAAAAAATGGCTCATAATTTCACTAAGTATTTTCAAAGTATGATGAAAGAACTGAAGCAAAGAGTAAAGTCTAGTAATTAATCAGATACAACCTAGGTGTATTGGTTAATTATTAGGGTGTTACACTAGGGATGTAATTGGAATGCTGATTCTAAAGGAACCTATTGATCAATCAGTAATACCTTATTTACATGTCAGCCAATGTATAAATAACCATGAATCAAACATTTGGCGAAATCCTAAGTCATGTATGCACATGGGGTTCTTGATTTGCTTGCATGAATGCTTACACATGAAGAGAGGGCAACCACCAAATGTTCACACCACTGGTTCCTTCCTATGACTTTCTCAGTGTGTTTTTTTGTAATTTGTTGAGAGATCATTATATGTTGTAGTCATTATAAATTATAATCAGCCATTAGTTTAGAATATATAATATTAATAATTGTGATTTCTAAACCAATAGCAATTGGTGCTAAGTTGGTACCATAGTCCACCATCAATAAAAGACTTCTATGCAAATGAGTTCATGGGCAAAATTGAGACCATGTCAAAGGTATGCACATGCATTGCTTATTTTAAATTTTGTTCATGTGTAGTGCTGTAATTTGTTAATATTTGTAGAATGCTATGTTATTATTATTTTGAGAAGGGATTAGATAAGTTTAATATCCCAAATGAGCAATACTATTTAATAATAAAATCATTTTTATGTGAAAAAAAAGGAATTTTGTTCAATTCCCAAAATAGTCCTGGAATTGACGTATTGCACATTTTGCTATTTTCTCTATTGTTAGATAACCCTCATATCTAATCACATACGGAATTCAGAGTTCCTTATATGACATAAGCTATTCAAAGTTCTAACGAATATTTCAATGATGGCATGTCTTGTTACTATTCTATTGGCCCTCATGTGTTGTGTTACTTGTGTATTGCTAAATTCCATGTAAATGGTTTGTGGTGTTGGATTTGCAAGGTATAGAGATTCTTGGGCAAGGAAAGCTTTTAAGCCTTAACTAGTAAATAATTTGTATCTAGCTTATCCAGTTATTACTTGTCATTATTATAGATTAATATGTGGTAAATGATATCAATATGAGTTAGGCGGCCTATTGAGATCAACCTGTTCGATGTATCATGGAGTGAACTTTCCAATAACAACTAGATTCAGGAAAGGATGGCAATGCAAAAGCATATTAACAGATAAAGTAAATGTCATGACTAAATTAATTCAATCAGAAAATTAATCACATGATAGAGATCCAATTTCTGTCTCATAACACCTAATTAAATTGATGAATTATCCTTTTTAAATCTTTTTTTTAATCAATTAAATCTAATTCAACCATTGTGGTGAAACACTAATCCATTCTAATCGGATAATCCCAAGTAGTAAGGCTAAAAAGGATTCACCACTTCAAGAATGAGATAGGATATAGAACAATCTTAATCTAGTTTTTGAGTTAACCTGATAGAACAAAGGAGATAATGCCACATGATAGCAGCAATTTAACTTGGTATCTTCATCTTTTTTGTCAATATCTTTTATGTCAGCTTATCGTCAATTTTCTGTCAAATCGTGAAATTTCTGACCTCGTACAATGTTCAGGCTAGTAGTGAAACCATCTATGACTTTTGGACGTCCAAATTCTGATAGATTCACCCTTTTAGTTATCCTTTTTCTAGCAGAAAATTTATGAGGAGGGAGCTACTTTATTTTAAGACTATGGCATTTGCCACAAGTCTCTGGAAGGCTTTAGTATCTACCTAGTTAGAGTGCCGACAACAAGAATTAAACCTAAATGAAAGCAAAGTGCTCTGATTCTTAATAGATGAACCAACCATTGTTGGTAGGTAAAGCATGCTTTTTCCCTTTGTTTTACTTGACTTGATGTGTATATGTCAACCCATCTTTTGTTTGGTTCTTTTGTTACCTGTCATAGTATCAACCTCAGGTACACCGTTGTCAAACCTTCTTGTCATGTTTGACCATTAAATTTACTCTTAGTACATGCTTTTATTATCTTTTTTTTCTCCCAAATTATGAGCATTTTCAGGACAATTGATCTTATTTGAGTTACCCCAGATCGATACAAATATATATGTCTCAAACTTTACTCAATATGTTTAAGTAACTACAGTCCTTCTTTTGACCAAAAAAAAAAAAAGAAGAAAGAACTAGTGTCTTTTCTCGAATCAATGTATTATGACCATTTAGAACTACTTTAAGGTATGCTAAACTTTTGAGGGGAAGAATTTTCTTACTCGTTATGTATATTTGATATTTCTAGAAAATTTTAGAAAAAAAAATCAAGTCATTGAAAGGTCACGAAAAAGATATTAAAAAAATTGGAAGTATCTAGATGTAGTTGTTTAGTTTGGCTGATCTCATAGTCCTGAATGCATATGGTGATACGCTTTTCAGCATTCTCTTCTATATATATGCAACAATTCAGCTTGTATTATAGATTAACACATAATAAATAATAAACCTTAATCCAATTGCAACTTGGGATTAGTATTGGGCTACCTAGTAGCTAGTCATTAGTTCCTGCCTTGGTACCATCTAAGTCTGAACAATAAAACTCCAATGGTCTATTTAAAGTGAAAATTTGCAAATTGAACTAATGGCAGGTTTGCCTTCGTTTCTTTTGTATTTTTCTAGTAACATGAATTAGGGACAAGGAAAAGTGAGAGCTTTCCTCTCTCACCTTTGTCTTCATACTCTTCTTCCTTTTGTATTTTCTTTTCCTGTCATAAACCAGGATACTTATACTAGGAGACCCCATCGTGAGTGTTCATCGTTTACATGGTTCCATTGTAGTTAAATACCACAATTCTAAAGTCTCTTCTCATTTATTGTTACTACTAGTAATTTTTCTACATAAACCCTTTGACTTTCAGGATATCCGTAGCTACTCAATACATGAATTTGTAGATATGGCAATTGGCAAACTTTGTTTCTCCATTTGAAGAGCTACCAAAAGTCCTTAAGCACATTGATTTCTCGATAGTTTCTAAGGCTTATATTCTGGAAGATGATCTATTGGTTTAGGAACAATTTAGGCAATCGAAAATTATTACTAGAATTGAGTTGCTAGAATGACTTTTAAATGAATAAGTTGCCACTTCACTTTATCCTATCCTCCTATGATTTCTCTTAAGGATTTTCTAATTAAATATTATTGCTCATTTCATAAAAAGTAAAGAAAATATTTTCTTCCTTTTTGGTCAGAAACAAACTTAAGAACCTTATCATTATGTCATTTATTCATCTAGATATTTATTTAGCAAATAACTTTGACACACAATTTGTTCACAGATATTTATCCCAATCAATGAGGATTATGTTCACTGGTACCTAATGGTGATAGAATTGGAAAGGCGACATATTGTTCTTCTAGACTTAAAGCCTTGCATACCGATGAAGAGGGAGGCTGGCAGTTAGGACAATGGTAAGTACATATTATATATGGACTTCTCCTGAATATTGAAATGGTACATTTTACCACAAACTAAACTAATTTGTTCATGATATATTGCCACAAACTAAACTAATGTGTTCATGATATATTGCCATTCTGTTAGGCATGTTTTGTGGAGGCCATGCTATTGGATAATTTGTTCTATGAATTTGCAGTAACTTATAAGCCAGTCATTTTAGAATTTCCCTTAATTGAGCCTAAGCTTTAGGAGAACAACAAGATAGGCTGAGTATATATTATTGACAATAATTTTGTTTATGCTGCATTTGCCTGTCTAGTTGAACTAATTTTGAATTTTTGTTTTAAACTAAGGAATGGCTTGTGGTTTGTGGGTGGCAACCTGGATTAGAGATTGTACGTGGTCTACACGTACATTATCCATGTATGTTAATTTTTATTTGATTGTAACCATATTATCATCATTTTTTTTATTAATGAATAATTCACTTTGTCAATTATGGAAATTTAGGTTAATGATTCATCAAGAATGAGGTTGGTGCTGGACTTGGTGACAAAACCATTCAACAAGCACAAGGTTGACATAATTGAGATAGCACACACTTACTTGAGGGGCTTGGAGGACAAACATAAAAGGTTGGTCAACGGCTAATGTCGTTTGTCTCCTTTAGTGTGGGTGATGGTTTCATGTGAGTTATGTTCTCACATGTTCATGGTTATTCGGCTTATTTAAGATTCAAGACTACAATTTCCTTTTTTTCCCTCGCATTTTAGCTTACCTATTTGGTTAGTTTAAGCTTCATCGTTTATATGTCAGACTAATTTGGTACTTGTGTTTAGTTGAGTTTGGCATTTATGTTTCATCCTATCTGTTTCGAACTAATTTAGTACTTGTTTGTGGAGTGTGACATTTATCCTGGAAGGGTACTTATTTTATTTTTTGCTATGACTTTCTCTTAGTTATGTGCCCTCACTATTTTTCTATTTGGTGCATGATTCGGTTGAATGTATGAAACATAACTTTGTTTTGTGCACAACACAAATGCGAGTCTTTTCATTTTTAATGTATTTTTTATTACATCAAAGTCACCCAAATTTATTTTTTTTACACAATTAATATTTTTGTTCAATTTTAGTGTAAATTTTTATTACATGAAATTCTTTTCGATCTTAATTTATTTTAATCGTAAAAGGATACTCAATTTATATTTTCACATAAAATAAACAAAAATTGTAACAACATGTTTTTTTTCAGTTTATGTTAAATAATCTTCAAATTGAATTAAGGATATTACTTCAATAAACTTTCTTTACTTGTAGATGTATTTCACAACTTTTTCATTTTAGTATAATATGACCATGATATCAAATAAAATATCACTACCAATTTAGTAGTACAAAATTTTCGATTTCAATAAAAGCTATACAAACTTTGAGTTCTTCTAATAGTATTATTAAAGTCAAATTACATTATTATTTCAACTCTTTTTAAAGAGTTTATATTACAATGTCATGTTGATTTTATCTTTCAGACCTAAATTAAAGGGCCAGAAGCCAAGGTACAAGCAAGGGGTCCTTTTCCCTATTCAATATCGCTTGTTTGTCTTCTTTTTTTTTGGTCTAAAGTATTGATCATATAGTATGTTACTTTACTAAAACACAATAAAAAAATGTTGATTTTAATAGTCAAACCTTTCAAAGGTTTTGCCTTTGAAGATCTTCATTTCCATTGACCCAAGCACCACATAATTGCCCCTAGGTCACAAAGGGATTTGATTGATTCCAACATCCATAAACAAGATGATAACTTAATTTGTGAATTAAAACGGGTTATTATTAACCAAAAAAGAGGAGAACAATGACCACATTTGGTGCATTTGGCAAATATTTTTTTTGGCCTAGGTGCACCACTTTAACATGAGCTAATACAATAGTTTTCGTTGGCCTTTTTCTTTTTTCATTAACTTCACATTGGCCTTTTTTTCCATGTACATGTTCCTGCTATTTTGAATTGTTCCCAAATACGAAAAAAGTGTCACTTTAACAAGTTTCAAACCCATTGTAGCCTAAATCAAGGGAAAAAAAAAACCACGTTCCACCAGTTGGACCAATAATACTCCATTTTTTTTCTTTTCTAATTGATGACTCTTCCAAATAACAAAATTTAGTTAATTAGGTTTTAAAAATAGTTAATACTATTACCTACATTTTTCAAACTGGTTCAAGAATAACATTTCATACTCATGTAATAAGTTATTGGTTATGCTATTATTCTTCGAAATTTGTTTGCTTTTAATTATCATCTATTCAAATTGGGCAAAAAATAGATACAAGGAAATGACTTGATATGCATACGGTCTTCACCAATGTCATGTTAGCAAAGAATGGTACAAATTTTATTGTGATAAGGGTTTACAAGGAGATAAACTAGTCTTTTAAGTAAAAAAAAAATACAGGTAGTTATGAAATTAAAAATCATTACAATCACTTAAATGACTTTTTAGGAAAATGTTACTTCCACTCACTTTTGTAACACCCTAAAAAAATTAGTTAAAAATTAATTTGAACTTTATTAGTTATAATTTCAAAAATCTAATAATTTAGCAATGAAGAGAATGGCCCAATGGACATGTTTAAAAAAAAATTTCAGGAATGAATAGTAATCTTATGGGACCCATGGACCCGTCCTGACAATCGAAACCCTAGATCTGGACTAGGAAATGCTTGGACTGAAAAGAGAGGGTTAAGGTTAGAAATGATAAGGAATGAGAAGTTATACCTAGAATTAATTTTTGAGCAATGTTTGATTATTCGGATATGGTGTTTTACCCATTCGGTAAAATTTCGGTATGCAATTTTTAACACCAAAAGATAATTTAATCTTATAATAGGATCATGTCTATCCATTTGAACTAAGTGGATGGCTAAGATTCAACCTTGAATTACAAAATCAAATCCTAACCATTCATCTTGTTTTCTTGGTCAAATAGTATAGACTTTATATTAAACAATTCTTACAAACTAATGTAATATCATTAAAAAGCTACCAAATCTTATGATTAAAGCTACATATTCTCAGCCATGAACAAGAATGACTAGCAACCTCCATTTTTATTTCTTTCAAGAGCTTAAAACTTGATTCAAAACTCCATTTTCCTAGCCTAGACTTGATAAAACCACAACCTCCCTTCAAAAAACTTGTTCTACTCATCAATACCTACAAAACCAACCAATTAAAATTTCAATTCTCCATCAATCCTCACCTTGACATATCACTTCCTCATTGCCTAAGGAAGGTTTGGAGTTTGATTGGGAGTCCTTGAAGTGAAGAGAAAATTCCTTGGAACACCTTTGAAGTATAAAGCTCTAAAGATTTACAAAGTAGGGTTTGTTGTCTTGTTTAATAAAATTCTGGTTCTTGCAAATTTTGATGGTTTAAAATTGATGTTTTCTGGTTCTATTCTTTGATTACACACACACACACACACACACACACACACATATATATATAGATGTATTTGCTTTGGTGGATTGTTGTGGAAACATCATTTTTGCTAAAGGATGTTAAACCTTACTTATTGAATTTTTGATTTTCTACTGTTAGTGATTGTTCATGATTTTTTTGGCACAATTGTAGGTAGTTTTATGAGCTATAAAAAATTACAAATCAACTATGAGAATTTTTGTGGAGCATGATAAAGACTCAACGCCTAAAAAAAATCATGAACCGAGACTATATATGTGCTGCTGAATTTCCTGGTCTTGAAGCTATGAATTTTGCTAATTGTTTTAACATAGCAAATGATTGATTTTTTCTTTGAAATTTTTACAGGGTATTGACAACATCTCAAAGTGTACCCATGATTTTTGTTCTGAATTTATTCAATCATTTGCTAGGGTTAAAAATTATGAGATTCTAGTTCTAAGATGAGTATAAGTGGTCTTTAACCTCCAAATTTGTCTAATTTTGTTAACATAGTTAGAAAATTTTTTTGCCCTGAGATTTTCACATTATCTAAAGGACACATTGAGGTGTCATGTAGAATTTTGTAGCCTCTTAGTTGAGGGTTTGACATGTAAATAAAATTATGTTGCTCAAGTAAAGAATCTACCATTATGCTAAGATTGTGAGAATGCCTTGAACTAATGATATAATGACTTGATTCAACTATGATGAATATGAATATAAATAATTGAGCATGTGAACTTATTGATGAGGTTAGGCACACATAGATATGAACAATTATTATAATTGCTCATATGTGAAAGAAAAGCATATGATTATGTTTCTTGGGTTGGAGAAAATAAATCTGTTTGTCCTGGAAGAAACCTGACTACCAAGAAAAGCATATGATTGTGTTTCTGGGTTGGAGAAAGTAAATCCGTTTGTGGAAAGTAAACTTGACTACCCTTGAATTAGGTCAGGAAAAGTAAACCTGGCTAGGAATAGGTCTGTGTGAGAATTGGAGAAAGTAAATCCAATAATCATGTATAGGAATAAGCTAGTCCTTAAAATGCAGCCTATTACCCTAAAGTAGTCTTTTATCTTATGTGCCAAATGAAGAATTTTAGTATCAATATTTAGGCTAATATGTTAAGTTGTGATTTAGCAGTATAAGATTTATATGATGTTGAGTAGTATGATATGTGATTGAATAATAAAAGCTACCCACCATGATGATTTTAGAACTTTAAAATGAATATTTAATAGGTATTATATGATCACATTTTCTTAATAAACCGAAGTGGTTGGGATGATGATGATGGCATTATGATTATGTATTTTGAGGATACTCTACTGGAATTTTAGAATTCTCACCCCGCTTATTTGTGTTTCTGTTCGTCTCTAGGTTGATTCCAAAGGATAGTGAAGTAGCTACAAGAAAGACTAAATTGTAATTTCTATAGTTTAGTTGTGAGAAATCGTATATATTGTACATAGTTATATATATATATATATATATATATATATAGTAAAGAACAGATGTGAACTAAAGCTCATAGAAGAGCTTCCTTTTGTACTTGACTTGTATTAAATAAATATGTTGTTTCTTGCTATATATTTTGATAGAACCACGAGTTAGTCAATACACGATTCGATCGATTCTTGCTATAGATAATTAAGAAAGGTCTGCAAATCTATAAGTAACAACTCTCGAGTATGATGCCATGACTTAAGGATGAGGTTGTACTTAGAGGATGTTATATTATGGTATCAGAGCGTTATCCTAGTAGGACCTTGAGGAATGGACTGGCTATGCTTCCTTAGTAAATGTCATGCATTATAATTCTATAAATGTGTATGACGGCTGGTTGGGAATGTTGTGGGTTGTTGCCACACTTAGCTTGATATTAAGCCTAATCAACTCAATAATTCTTGTTTGGTGTGATAAGAACCGATGACTTCAAATCAACTTTTAGGTTTGTAGTTCGGTTTGGCTTCACCATATCTTGACACATTTGTTCTACTTCCATGCCATCATCGTGTCACGTCCCATCCAATTTCTCATCGACTATTTGAATCCATTAATTGAAAGTGTGTAGGAGGATCAATCCAATCAAAGTAACCACATCTTTACAGCATACAATACCACTTTAGGTCAAATTACCTAAAATAATTGTTATGCACTAGAAAATTTAAAAACTATAGCAAACAACAATTATGAATGGAGTGACTTACAAGAAAACTATAGAATTTTCTTCAGGGTTACTTTCAGTTCCATGTTGTCCTCACATGTGGTGGGCAACCACACAAGCACCTTCTCCAGTCAGCTTAGTAGTTTGGTAAGGAAGCTGAAAGTTTGTGACTCCATCGAACAATATTCCAAACTCGTTGCATGAGAGTAAAAAATACTAAATATAAACCAATGACATATACAAATCCAAAACACATCACTACTCAAACCAATAGGTGACACAAAGATCAAATCCAACAATACAATAACTCTGCCACTTCATATTAGTTGTTATTATTTATGAGCCATTAATGAGGTATTTCCAACTACCTAACATAGATGGTATTGTAGACACCTGTATGCAAATTTTAGGGAGAAATTTCCTAGTATGATGCTTCAGAGCTTATTTTGGAAGGGCTAGGAGTTATTGCAATTCAAAGTTCAGGAGACCATGCAACTAATAAAGCAAGAAGATGCCAATGCTTTTGAATGGCTAGACAAGATTCCTACACATATGTGGTCAAGGCAAGTGTTTGATCCTTGGGTCAAATCAGACCATATTACCAACAACATGAATAAGAGTTTTAATCAATGGGTTAGGCAACTAAGAGGTACACCAGTCTCACATCAGGAGAATCCTTAGTAGTTAAGTTGATAGGAAGGATTCATAATAAGTATAGTGCTTCCGGACTTGGGAGAATAATCTCACACCTCGGGCATTAAAAAGGGTTGACTATATGAAAAATAGCACCAATAGATGTAGTTTGGTACCTGCGGTCAAATGGAATTTGTTGTGAATGATAATGTAATACCCAGATTTTCAAAAATAAATAAATGGTCAAAAAAAAATTCAAACAAAGAAAGGTGCCAAGTCACCTTACTTGTCGTTTGTGTTCTTAATTTCATAAGTCCTGACCTTAGATGCCCTTGGAGGGCTATATATTAGAGCTATTTTCTTGGGACTAAAAGTCCCAGGAATTATTAGAGAAAAATGAGTTGAAGAAAGATTTTTAACGAATTTTATGAAACCCTCAAGTACTTCGTTTTAGCCTGAGTTTACGAAATCGTAAGATTTTCCGAATTGAACTAAAACCCAAAAATAAGATTTTGATTTGTTGGGATTTTGATTTTTCTAATATTTTATTTGAATCCAAATGGGGGGTATTCCCTATTTACATTTATGTTTTAAAGTTAATCATTTCCATTAACTTAAAATTAAGAAATGTAAATAAGTGACTTGGTGGAATAATACAGTCCAATACATACCAGGTATTAGAGCTTCTAGAGCATTCTGGAGACCGCCCAGGCCCAATAGAGAGGGCAAAGTCGGTGTCTAAAGCTTTTGGAGACCGCCCAGGCGGTTATATGACTGCAGGCAAGAAAAGGGCAAAGTCCGTGTCTAAAGTTTGGAGACCACCCAGGTGGTCATATGACCGCCCAGGTGGTTAAGAGAGCATAGTCTGGTCTAAGCTTTGGAGAGCTTCTAGAGACCGCAAGCGGTCATATAACCGCCCAGGCGGTCAACAGAGAGCATAAAAACCCCATTTCGGGGTCCAGAACACTTCAAGATGTTCTTTCTCCTTCCTCATGCAAGAATCTCAGTTCCCAACCCATTTTCACCCTCCAAACTCCATTTTCTTTCATTTCTTCAAGTTTAATTGTGAATGTCATCCTAAGGCTTAAAGGTACGTTGTTCTCTTAGTTCTCTTCTTCACTTCAAGTTCTCTTGGGTTATGGGTGATTCCATGCTTCTCAAGGGAGAAAAGCTTTCCACCTTGCTAGAAAGGGGTTCTTGTGGTTTTAGAGGTTAATCTAGAGTTCTTGCTTTAGGTTAATCATGACAGATAATGTAACACCCTAACTTTCACCTAATACGCTCAAGTCGCATTCAGCTAATTATTAGCGGTTACGTCTTCGTTTCAGAACTTGACTTGGCTTTCTTTAAAATACAAGTACTGAAAAATACGGCTAAATTTTTCTTTTTGAATTTAAGATTTAAAATGCGAGCCGCGCATGCGCATAGAGACCGATTATTAAACGGAAAACATAACAACCAATATATACGTCATCATAACAACCATAGAATAATCATAACATAAATTATAGTAGTATATCATAATCATAACATAACAACGATGTCCTTATAAATATAAGCACATCTAGGGTTATCAATTACACCAAATAACTTTTAACTAATGCAAAGCAAGGTATTAGCAAAGCTAGACTAGTCTTCATGCTTCCGCTCACCTTCTTTGCAGGTGACGTGATTCCTATGCACGTGCCTCAACGTAGATCATGAACGATCACGTCATTCCCGTCAGTCGACACCGAAAGAGGAAAGGGTGAGAAACTTATTCAAGGTTCTCAGGAGGGCTTCCTCGACTCTAACACAAGTGTCATCGTCGTCCCCAACCACTTTGGGTTTCGTTATAAAGTGGTGTTCATGCATAGGTTCAGTTTAATTTCTCAAACTTATTATCCGAAGTGGGTTTCTTTTAGCATAAGTCTTGATGGTATGAATGCAACAGATATTTTATGTATGCATGGCAATACTTGAGCATGACAGTACACGTAGATAACACATATCACTTAATCAAAGCATCAATGAAACATATGCATGTACGTCTTTTACTTTTTCATACTTGAACTCCGTGAGTTCCTTTCATAACTTTTCCATTTTTCCACCCTCATCATGGTCACCAAAATCCACCCAACATGCCGGCCCCGGCGATTTTATCATGGTCACCAAAACTCCTAATCACCTATCGCCTAGGAATGAGCTCATCCTAACTAGCCGTCGCTAGATTCATACGGGGTAAAATAGGGGAAATCATGTTTCTTTCTTGGATCACCCCACAACCCTTAACTCGGGAAGTCATAATGGGATCATTTCCACATTATCATATCTTTTATGGATGCAACATAAGCATACAACCTTAGAGCCTCATATAACATATCCTTCATTCACATTTCATATTCTCATGCATTTTAAACGTGACATACCATATCATCACATCATCATGTCACATAACATTTCATACTTAAGATATTAACATAGTCACATCATTAAAAATATGCTCACTCACCCTCCTACTCACATCACACCTCCTTTCTTATGGTGTCTTATGCTTTAGCCCTTGCGGGTCTTAAACTTATGTTCCAACTATCCTAATACCCATATTACATCTTTATTATACCTAGAGATCATTATTATATTTCTCACTAAGATTTAGGCTTACTAAAATTCCATACAGCATTATGCATTTTGGGCAGAAAATTATCTTATGATTACGGGTTTCTAGAGTTTTCATTTTAGACCTTTTTTAAGATCCGTCTTCGCATACGATTCTATAATTAACTCCTAAATCAATTATGAGGGATTCCTACACATGGTTACTAATTATATACCAATTTCCTTAGTTTCAAATATGCTGGAACAGAATTATGTTTTGCCATGTCTAAGTGTGCTAGAATTCCTATTTTAAGTCCTTATCATCACCTTAAGCTTAGAAATTAATACCTAATCATTTATGAAGGGATTTTACTCATGTCTTACTGATTATGAACCATTTATCCTTGAATTAATAATGCTGGAACAGATTTGAATTTTTATGCATTAAAGCGTTCTAAAATTCTCATTTTTAATCCTTTCAAGTTACTTATTCTTTTCTAACTTCTCTAAATCGATCTTTGCTACACTCAAACATAATTTTACACATTTTGACACCTTAGAACAGCATTTATACAGTAGCCAATCATGAAGGGCAGAACCAAAATCATAAGCCCATAAAATCACATAATCTCATGAATTAAAATGCATACAAGTTGCTAGTTTTCTCTTGGAATAATTCTAGGATTCAAAACTCTTTTAGAACTCAAATCCTTACATTAAAATCATGTAATTACACATGAGGTCAGTAGCTAAACTAACTTGTTCATAAAATAGATTTAAAGTATATAATTTTATGCATAAGGTTGCTTAGGTGCTCCTAAGCTTGGAAAAATTACAAAACATAAACTATGGACACTTGTGATTAGAGGAACTCATACTAAGTCCATCATCATCACCACAAGGCCGAAATGGCTTCTTAAGAATGCCAACATTTTCTTAAAAACCTTACATAGGATACTTGGGCAAGTCTTTGAGCTCTAGATCATTAAGGTGTTGACATAAACTTAAACATGCTATGCACCTCATTTTTATTCTTCATTAGAAAATAAAGTGAAGACATAAAGTAAACATGAGATGCACATTTTTATTATCTTTGGAGTTTAAGTGATGGCATAGAATATAAACATGCTAGGCAAGAAAGTAAACATGAGATGCAAGGTTCAATTCTTTATTTTAGTGCTCTAGGCCCCTTGAGGTATTTACCCCAAATCAACAATCAACTTTAAGGTTGAAATAGGTAGGCTTTGAGATTTATTAAGTGAGGATGCACATTCTTGTTTTAATCTTTAAGTTGTTTAGTGATGACTTGAAAATAAACATGTTATGCAAAGCATTAAAGTAAACATGAATGCATCTTATTTTAGATCTTAGCTAGAGCTCTTTGCAAGACTTTAAAGGAACAAAAACCTCAACCCATTATGTATCATAAGGCAAGCTTTAGAGTTCTTAGCACCTAGACTTCAAAGAAGTCTTAAGGTTTGAACTTCATCATCAAGCTTAAGAAAATAGACACAAAGTTCAACACTTTGTCTAAAAAAAATTACAAGAACTAAGTCATATTCTTTATTTTATTGCTCATGGGCTTCAATCTAGAGTAAAACTCTTAGAACGGCCGACCAACTTTAAGGTTGGCAAGGGTAAGCTTAGAGCTCTTTGAAATCATATGATTAATTTTCTTTAACAAAACTTTTGTGATCTACTTTACATTTTTAGCAAACTTTGTTCAACCAAGGCAAAGGAAACCGAAATCATTTAAGAAAGAAAGGAAAACGAACCGAAATGAAACTAAAGAAAAAGAAAGAAACACAAGCATGTATGGTCCAAGACCAAGTTGTTTCAAGCTTTAGAGGTTTCTCACATGACAACAACAAGTCATTATCTTGAAACCTCATCATCAAGCTCATGTTATTTTCATAAAATGGCCTCTTGGCCGAAATGAAAAGGAAAGAAAGAAAGGAGTTTGAACCAAGAGAAAACTAGAACTTTCTTTAAGGAAAACAAGCAAAACTTGAAAACAAAACCCCTACCTAAGGAAGCCTTGAAAGAAATGAGAAGAAGCTTGTATTCTTGAAGGAATGAGAAGACAAATCTCCTCCTGATAGAAGTGATGATTTCGGCCAAGAAGGAAAACCAAGGAAGATGATTTTTCCTTGAGAAAGCAAACTTGGAAATGGAAAGATAAAGTGTTTGAGAGGTGGTTTGAGGTGAGGGAGTGGTGGTTCAAGGTTGTTTATGGTGGTTTGTGGTGGTGGAAAGGTTTCTTTGATAGTGGAGGAAAAAGAATAAGATGAAGAGAAAGTTAGAAAAGAGAGAAAATGCAACAAAGCTTGAACTTGGCAAATGATCTAAAGTGTAACCAAGTTCTCTAAGGCTTGGTATTTATAGAAAAATGAAACTTTGTGGCTGATTTGGGAGGAAGAGGGCTGACGATTTTCATGCCAAAGGGGAGGAAAATATCTTCAAAAACTTGTCATTCAAAGGCATGGTTGAAGCATGGCTAGGTATAGTTCAAAGCATGGCTTGAGGTATGGTCTTTGAGTGAAACAAAATCAACATGTGACACAAATGGAGAGCATGAATTCGGCCAACATTTCAGCCAAGGGGGAAATGATGATTTGCTCATGTAATTGTGGTTTAAGGATGTGTTTAGGTGTTTCTTTGATTAAGGTTTTGATTAGGAGTTGTAAGAAAGTGTTTAGGTAAGGTAATTGGCTAATTAAGGTTGTCAAGACTTGATTAGGAGAGTGATCTTACTAGATTAAAAATTTAAAATCATTTTTTTGGTCAAATGAGGTATGACACAATTCCTTAATTTAAGGAATTGGAGAGAGAAACACTATTCAAGATTCCATGACTAGGAATCTTGAATTAAAGAATGCAATTAGAGTTTATCTAAGCAATCTTAGGTTCTAATTAACCTTAATAAATTATTTTGACTCTGGATTAATTACCGAAATAAATTAATTTTCGATTAGAGCCTAATATTGCTTACGTTTGCTTAATTGCATCATTAGGCTCACTGTATACGTTTAGGGGCAAAATGGTAATTTCACACTAAAACTGCCCGGACCTTCCAGGCCCGACTAAACATCAAAAACCACTTACAAACATCATTTAAAATCTTTTGGTAAAGTCCATGGCTTACCCATGAAAACGATGACAAAAAGCCACAGGGCGTTTTGGTAATTTCGCGCCAGAATTCAAAAAATGAGATTCTTCTGCTCTATTACCACACACAACACATATAATCCCTTATTAACATCAAAACATCCCCTTGAGGATGGCCCGACGGCGATCTCATTTTCCTAGAATGACCTCAAGGGCATTTCTATTTGTACACGAGAAATTCTGGGTTATAAGATAGAGGCATCATTTTCACCTCCCAGAGATCCTTAGGGTGGTTTCTCCTTTCTACCCCTTCAGGTGAGTGGGTTCACATCTATGACTTCTATGTTATGCATTAAAGTTATTTTCATGAAAACTATGATTTACTGCTGATTTAGAGAATTACTATATGAGGATTTGAAGTTTACTAAGATTTTTTGTTTGAAACTCCTGGTTTTAAAGCATGAAACATGTTTTAGACAAAACTCATGGGACCATGGTTGTTGAACTGATTTTATGTAAAATTGATTATATGTGTAACTATTAGAGGATTTTATGATTGTTTTACTAATTCGGAGCTGGTTTATGTTTATGCTATAGTTTTATACCTAGATACGAGGTTTAGAGAAAAATGATTGAAATGATGGTTTAGACTCTATGATTTTAGAATATAATATTGAGTTTTCCTAGTTTATGGTTGGAACTATGTTTAACAAGTTAATAGTTTGATTTAAAGAATTTTGATGATTAAACGATGTTTTTGATAATCAATAAAAGAGTTTTAAAGCGTGAGTTTCCACGAGATTCAGAACACTTGGCGACTACATATTCTGGGAGATTTGGAATTTCAATGTCCACAAAGGGTGATTCCTTGGACATGGTTCCACTAGAGATGTAAGGTCAGACCTTAGAATTTGATGGACTAAGTTTTCAGAATATAACAAGTTTATTGTTAATAAGAAATGATATAGAGATTCAGACAAAAAAGGATTTTTAGAGCACGAATCTTTGGATGACTGAGTCTGCCGGATACATATCTGGACTGGAAATCACTAAAGTATGGTTTCATAGTCACAGTTATGCTAAGGTCAAACTGTTAGTTATAGAGATTTAGAAGCTAGAGAATAAAATGGTTTTAAAGTTTCAGAATTGATTTACAGTAGCTATCCAACAGGCTGTGTTAAATAAATCCGTTAACTTGGTATCAAGTATGCCCTGGGCGAGTATTCTGAGAAGGGACCTAGTTAGGTGCCCATTATTGTCACACAGGAACCAAGAGATTATATCCAGAGTTTTGTTACGTCACAAATATTGTGCATAACCAAGAGAGATTCTATTTCTTAGGAGCCTACCTTATGAGATTAGTTAATACCAGGTATAATAGTAAATTATGTTATAATGAGTGTAATTAATATCAAATACGAAAGTTAACTAGTGGAATGACTTTTGAATTGAAAAAGTAGTCACTAGAAGGTATGAAAGAGTTTATGGTTTTAAGCTTGTATGATTTCAGAATGAAAATCAATTAAGGGAATTGCTTTTATTGATTTCATGAAAAGATTATTTGAAAATATATTTATATAAAGACATGTAATTGCATAAGATTTCCAAGTACTTTTAATACTATTATGATTTATTTTATCTATTGTTCTTTGAAGTCCCATGAAAGGGGTTTCAGAGAAGGATTCACTTACTGAGTTTTGGTATTAAAACTCACCCCTCTCATTTCTTTCATTTTTAAATAAGAACAATGGCAAGTCAATCCTATGCATCCATGATAAGGTGTCAGATGGTAAGCTTCACCAAAGTGAAGCATTCTGATTTTATCTAAAGCGCTCCAGATGTAGGGTGTTCCTAACCTAGGGTATGGGTTGTTGCATTCAACATATCATGATAAAGCTTTGAAGTTTATTTCGATAATATTTCAACGATATGAACTATTTTGTACTGAAAGGACATTATGAGATTTTAGACATGATTATTTTGATTTCAGAAAATAAATGATTGATCTAGAGAAAGTGATATTATATTTTAAATAGACTTTTATGAACAGAGCATGAGTTTTCAGACACGATTATTTTGATTCTAGAGAAAAAGTGATTTGCATATAGAAAAGTCAAGTTTTAGATCTTTCATGGATTTTCGAAAAGAGCATGCATATAGAGGTAGTCAACGGGTTAGGCTCACGTGAGATGGAATTTCTCACGTCCCTTACGTGCCCGATTGGGTCGTGACAGAAAATGGGAAAATGTTTCCTGCCGACTTGAAAAAGAGTGCATGCCAATGCAAATTTTGGGAAATTTCTGGTAAGTGATCAATTTTTTGTTTTTTGTTTTTTTTTTAAAGATTCTAGCCATATTCTAGTAATTACTATATTAACATGATTGTGAAGTAAACTCAGGACTACCTTGTAAGCATGCTTTGTCATGCATATCTTATTTGAGGATACAACTAGAGCAATTCGACTCCTATTACTCAAAGGCTTATTACCAACAGACTTATAGTGACATTATTCATCCATACCGGTCTTAGTATGATGGATATACCTAAGAATCCAGAGGATGTTATGCTACCACCACTTATGAAAAGGCTTCCAGGAAGACCAAGGAAAAATAGGAGAAGATAACCATGTGAATGGCCTTCAAATCATGGGGTTGCTTGGAGGTCAGCTCCTCAAATACAACACATGCAAGCAATTTGGCCACAACAAGAGACATGTCAAAGAGCTCCAGTGGCTACTAAAAGGTCTAATAGCAAATCTAGCAACAAATCTAACAAGGTAACTTGATATTTGTTTTATTGAATTATTTAAACTTGCATAGAAGTGCATTTTATTATTGATAGAACTTTAAATTGCAAAAGAAAAACCATGTTGCCACTAGAGGGGTAGTGATTCGGGAACTATTGGACAATAAGCATAGCAAACCTGCTCCTCAAAGTCAAGTATCAGCTTGTATCTAAATCCAAGGGAAAAGAAAGACCAATGTAAGCAAGAAGTCTTTATTAATGTGCATATTGTGGTGATTTTGAGTTAGGACAATCAAGCCAATGTAACAATGATAGCTTTGCTAGAACTCAAACTCATGTGGGGACTTCATTAACTCAAATGCTACTGGTTTAGACCCTTTTTCTGCTGAATTTAGAATGATGCTACTATGGGATCTTCATCTCACACTAAACTCAAATTGGATAGGATGCACTAGTACTTATGTTCCTTTTTCTTTCTTTTCTTTTATCAAATTGGATTAAAAAAGTTTAGAATTTTATTAACCTGATATATGTATTTTGCACTAATGAACAGAGGTACTTATAAGTTTAAAAACTAGTTAGATGTCTACTTTTGTCAGGGCAGGCTTGTTTCTTTTTGCTTGAATGTTGCTCTTAGATAAGGTTCTTTGTTAGGGGCATATTTATATGCCTATGTACATTGCAACTTCTTCTCAATGGAAATGTTTATTTTATTTCGAGTTACTATCCCAGAATTATTTGAATATTAGTAGTGGTTAGAGAATTTGATTGTGGTGATAACCTTATGCATTTTATCTAGTCTTTAATGTATCTAATACATGTTCTTCTTGATTGGTTTAATGTAGGTAATGCAAGTTCTTGACTTGTTTTAATTATATACATGAAAAAGTCATGTATCATGTTTGTTAATTGGTTTTTAGTGTATCACTTACAACAAGCTCTTGACTTGTTTTATTTTGTACATGAAAGCCTTGGTTGAATTCACAGATTGCTAACCATGGTTAATCACGTTAGTACGTTAAGTCATTGGGGTGGAATGATGGTTTTTAGTGAAAATGGGGTGGAGTGTCATTCTTGCAAACCTCAAGGGGGTTTCCTTAGTTACCCAAAAAAAAAAAGCAAGAGAGTTGAGCTTGGTCAAATCCCCAGAAGTCCAGGCACCATTTTCTCTTGTAGTGAAAATTACATGTCCTTAAATAAGCAAAGACCCAACTCTGAGGTGCCCAAGCCACCAAATTTACACATGACTCGTTAAAGATATTATTGAACTAGTTCATTCCATTTGGTTATGCTCCTTTCAATTAATGAGATGAACATCATAGAAAAACAAAGCAACCAAATTTATGGTGAGCCCATGCCACTTGCTAAGCAATGAAACTGAAGGTGATTCAAGTCTTACACACAAATCAGAAAAATAGAAAATTCATCTTTAAACTTAATCGAACTATTTTTTTTGTTTCTATTACATAACCAGTTAGGAAAAATAATTAGTTAAGAAAAGTTCCAAAACTCAAGAAAAACAAGTTTATCAATACAACTTTTCAATGCTATGCAACTATTACACACATATCAGGAAAAACACAAAAATCATCTTCAACATGTACCCGAACTAGATTTATTTTCATGTTTCTATTACACACAACAACTAGGCAAAATTGATTAGCTAACAAAGGTTCCATACAACTTAAGAAAAATGAGTTTGTGAGATGCAACTTTTCACTACTCTCCAACTATTTGCTAAGTAAAATTTAAACATACTTGACACAATGTTTGTTATACTTCCTTATGCGAAAGATAGTTGACACAAGGCAGGAGCTTAGGGTTGGGTCGCGGAATAGGCGGTGAACAGATCAAGTAACAGAGAGCGATAGAGTAAACAAGCTGCATAACATGAAAAGAAACGCTCAATCGAATCATGACTAATCAATTGAAAATAGTAGAAGAATTCAACTCTAAAACAACTATATCACATCCCAAATTATGACCAATTTAGAAGCCCTAGTAGCAATAGGTCCCCAATGTTCGACATCACAGGATAAGCTCCAAGATTAGCACTCCAAGCTATTAGAATATTTTTATTTTTATTACACCACTTCCCCACATGCTCCAAGCTCGTATTCACATAATCACTGAATCCAGATAAAATAATAAAAAAAGGACAAAAATAATGAGGGAAGCTTGAGTTACTGAAAGGGAAAAAGAGAAAGGAAAAAAAATGAAACTCACCAAATGGAAGCTATTAGGGCGAGGTGGGTGGGTGGACTTGTTGATTGAAGAGGTCGAAGAAATTGAACAGGACGCGAGGTGGGTGGACTTCCGACTCCCTTCGTCGAACAGGACGCCGAGGTGGGTGGACTTCTGCCTCCCTTCGTCTTCCGCCCTCGTCCAGAAGGCAGCAAGCGAGGGCGAGATTGACATCGACGGCAGAGCGGTGTAACGCCAATTTTTACTGTAATTTTTACTGTCATTAGGAATTACCGAATTACCGTAGGTAAATATTATATAAAATTTGAGACCAAACAATCCTTAATAAAGGAATATAACGTTAGAAGAGAAGTTAGGAGCAATTCGTGCAAGTATTGCAAACCCCGATTTCTGTACGTGTAAAATGACCAAAATGCCCTGAGGTTATTTTACTCAGAAAATGAGGATCGTGGGCCCCACCCATCCTCAAGGGGATGTTTTGATGTTAATAAGGGATTGTTTGTGTTATGTGTGTTAATAGAGGAGAAGAATCCTAATTTTGAGCTCCGACGTGCGAAATGACCAAAACGCCCTGCGGTTTTAACCCGATTGCGTGCCGACTTAGCCCGAACCTCACTAAAATGTGTTAAAAGGTGTTTTTAAGCCATGATTAACCATTGGTTAAGCTCGGGTGGTCTCGGGCAATTTTTAAGTAAAATGACCGTTTTGCCCCGTCTTTGTGCAGTTTTACAAATTTTGAGATTTTTGATTCGTCTAACGAAACCTAAGCAATATTAGGCTCAAATTAAAGCTTATTAAATTCTAATTATTAATCTAGAGTCAAAATTATTTATTTAAATTGATTAGAACCTAAAATTGCTTTAAAACACTCAAATTGCTTACTAATTCACCTAAGCCCTTAACCGTAAATTCTCTAAATTGCATGAATACCTTGCCTACACCTAAATAATACATGGAACACACAAAACCCTCTTCCATGAGGCTGTAATGCACGAAATAATTCAGCCATAATCATTAGAATTATTGCAAGATAATGCACTAAAACAAAATGCCAAAAAATTCCCTAAAACATGGCATAAAACATGCCTTAAACAAGAAATGATTTTCCTCCCTTTGTTCCCCATGAAAAATCCGAAAATTATGCCTCCTCCTCTTGTCCATACATGAGCTTAAATCCTCTATAAATAGGCATGCTTAAGGAGTCTTAGATGCTTGCTCAAAATTGTACACATTTCTAGTTTTTCCAAAGCACCAAAAGCTCTCATTTCCTCCTCCTCTTGGCTGAATTCTTTCTTCAAGTTTTCAAGAATATTTTCTTTCATTTCACTCCAAGAAACCAAGTTCTCTTCCTTTCCTTCAAATCAGATTAGGTAGGGAGTTGTTTTTAAGTTTATTTCTATGTTTTGCTAAGTGTTGTTCTTGGTTCAAAATGATGATTTCATGGATTTTCTCTAGTTTTTCCATTTGGTTTTCTTCTTCCTTTTCTTTAACCAATTCGGCCATATGGCCTAGGTGGGACTAAGATGATGGCTTGATGATGAGGACCTTGAAGGTGGGTTGTGAATCCATCACAAGTTAGGCCTCTAAAGCTTGAAAGTTCCACTTGATGCAAAACTTTAAAGAATGATGTTTTTATGATGATTTTATGATCTTGAGTTTAGAATTTGAAAGATGTATTTCTCACTTTGTCTTGTTAAGATATATATATTGAATTTGTATTTCTATAAAGTCTTGAAGGAGCTCTAGTAAAGAAATCAAATGAACTTGCATCCATGTTTAAGTTTATGCCTTGCATAATCATGTTTACTTTCTATGTCATCACTAAAATTTCAAGAATGAATAAATGAACTTGCATACTCATGTTTAAATTTCCAAGTTTGCATTTCATGTTTATATTTCATGTTGTCACTTAATCTCTAAAGATAATAAAGAAGTTGCATCTCATATTTATTTTATGTTCTCACTTTATTTTATAATGGCTAAAAGAATCAACGCATGACATGTTTATTTTTATGTCATCACCTAAAGATCCTAGAGCTCAAAGACTTGCCCAAGTATCACAAGCAAAGAAATAAGATTATTGGAGTTAAAGAATTGATTCTTTAAGAAGTCTTGAGATTGGAGCTTAAAAAGATGTAATAATAATTCTCTTCTCCCTTCACCGGTCCAGTGCGGATTACCGCCGCTCCTTCTTAAGATTCTCTTCTCCTCCACTGGTCCAGTGCGGACTACGCCGCTCCAGTTTCTTGCATCATGTTTATATTTCAAGTTCTTGCATCATGTTTAATTTTCAAGTCATCACCTTAAATCTTAAAGATAAAGAAATGGATTTGCATATCATGTTTATAATTCCAAGTTATCACCTTATAATGACAAGATTAAAATGAGGTTGCATAGCATGTTTATGATTCTAAGATATCACATAAATCTCTTAAGCTCAAGACTTGCTCCTTTTATCTTAAGTGAGAATTTTAATTATGAAGATTCTTTCAAGTTTAGCAAAAAGAATTAGTTTCTAAAAGAGTTTTAAAGCTTTGCAAGGATTCTACGGAAACTAATATTTTATGTTCACTTAAAATGTGATTTTATACAATTATATGAGGTTCATGATTCGGCTTCTGATATGAGATTAGTACCAATAAATGATGATGATTTAATATGTTTGGAGTTGTGATAATTATGGTTTATTGTTAAGAGAATGATTCTATGCATGTTAGTGACAAAACTAGCTTCCTAGAACAACCGTAAATCTAGAATTTACCTAGTCTTTGACCCTTTAAGTTTATCCAATGCCAAATCTGTTTTAGTATGTTATAATTTTGTCTAAGATTAGTTAGCCACGAAAAACTTGGTATCAATTAGTGTAGGATTTATCCGAACACTAAAAATGAAACTAGTAACTAGAAAACCGTAAAAGCAAGATTTTTTTAGAACTCTAAAGAATGAAATTTATGCATTCTGTCCAGAATTATCAGCAACTATAAGAACCAGATTTTATTATGTTTAGATAAGGGAGAATAATTCATAATTGGTTTAGTAATTAATGTTAGCATCATAGGGAAAGCTGGTAGCAAGAAAGGGTTAAAAACGCAACTTCTAACACATCGTAAAACCTTAAGAATAACTTACTGCCTATGCTGCCCCATAGAGTTTAATAATGTTCCTAAGCCTTATAATTAATTGTAATAATGGTAATGAATCCCTTAGATGCATAATTAATTAGTTTGGCAATTGAGGTTACCCGATTCTAGAGTTTCGGTTGTTTAAGAATTTTCGATAAGGATTTATGATGATGCCTCTTTGATGTTTTAAGTGATAAGTCTATAAAGTGATTTGATGCTTATTAAGTATTTGATGCCATTGAATGATTCCCTAGCTTGCATGTTATAGTTGCTGTTGCAAACAATGAAAATGCTTATGCATGAAATAAAGAAATAATCTCTGTTATTTAAAAAATTACCTTTGTTGCTGGAAGAAAGTGTACTACCTAAAAGTGTAATTTGGAAAGGTTCTGGCTAGGAAAGACTTGGTATTTAAGCGTGTCCATTGTGACCCACCTCTCTTTCCTGGAATCTCCTATGCATGATTTCAGTTAGTATATATTATTCCATCATAAGACTATAAATGAGAAAATGTCATGATGATTATGAATTGAATTATGATATAACATGCAAAGATTTAATGGTGACTTAAATGTAAGAGGAAATGATCCTTTGGACCCATCAGACTATAGGTGGTGAAAAGGTGATCTAGCCCCCTAACCCGTTCTCTCAAAAGGGTAGAGTCGGAATTTTAACTTATCAAAAGGGATAAGTATATGCTAGTGACGACTAGTAAGGTATGAGCTCATAACCTAGATTACTCCCAAAAGGGTGGAGTATAGGGTGGCCCAGGAAAATGATGATGAAAGTAACTTTAAGTCACCTAAGGAACTAAGTAATGCATTATGTAAATATGATGTTCTTCTATGCATAGTATTTATGATATGATGATGAGAAATATGATGTTCTTCTATGCATAGTATTTATGATTTGATGATGAGAAATATGATGTTCTTTTATGCATAGTATTTATGATATGATGATGAAGAATATGATGTGTTGATAAAGGAAAAGTTCATTATAAACATGACATGCTAAGTTTATGATGCATTATAAGACGCATGATTAAAACCGACGAACCTCGGTAAAGTATATTTTCGAACTTAATAAATCAATCTTAGCATGCTCACTATTTCATAATAAACCCGAGGTTCCTGGGGACGATGATGATGACACAATGCATCATGAGGTGAGTACCCTACTGAGATTCTTTTTATAAGTTTCTCACTCCCTCTATTTTTCTTTCCATCTCGTCTTCAGAAATAGAAGGAAGTGTTCGTGATTCACATTGAGGCTTTCACCTGGTAGCTGAACTTGATCCTGCTAGTTTCACTCGTATATTTCAGATATCTATCCCTATCCCTGGAGTGTTATTACTAGGTGCCATTAATGGATGTCCTTCCATCCATATATTATTTATGTTTTGTTAGATTGCCTACACCTAGTCTTATTTTGTTGGTAGGCAAAATATCTATGTGATATGTAATTATGGATGTCATATGATGGAGCCAATATGATGTGTTTCTTCATGATATGTCTATTCATTTTCTGCTTTATTTCGATTATCGTTCACGTTATGCGCGGCTCACGTTTTCAATTATGTTTAAAAAAAATGGCTCGTAATTTCACTAAGTATTTTCAAAGCATGATTAAGGAACTGAAGCAAAGAGTAAAGTCTAGTAATTAATCAGATACTGCCTAGGTGTATTGGGTTAATTATTAGGGTGTTACATTTTGGTATCAGAGGTTTTCTTCATGGAGCCTGAGGATTGGACTGGCTATGCTTCTAAAGCATAATACGTTAGAAATGTCATGTGTAAATGTTTATCATTAGGATGAGCTTGAGGATTAGAGATGCATGACCACTGTATGTTGCACGTGCCATGGTAACTTGCTCACTTTGCATGGAATGTTGAGCCTGATCACCTCAGTGTTGCCGTTTTGTGTGTATAGGGACCAATGGCACGTCGACAACAGACTAGGAACGCGGCACAAAATAACCAAGACAATGAGACCGCCGAAGCACTCCGTGATGTGGCAAGGACAATGAGGATGATGATGGAACGAATGGATCAGGATCGCCAAGCTAATGCGAATCAAGGCCATGAGATCCCCGAACACGCTCGTTTTGGGGAGTTTCGTAGGGCAAACCCACCAGTATTCAAGGGGACCCTCAATCCAAATGTTGCAGAAGAATGGATTCGGAATATTGAGAAGGTCTTTGCTGTAGTCCCATGCTCGGAGGAGAGAAGGTTACTTTTGCCACCCATATGCTTGAGGGTGATGCCCTTCTGGACAGGTGCTCGAAGACTCTTGGAGGCGACCGACGTGGACATTGATTGGGAGCTATTTAAGGTCCATTTTTATGAGAAGTATTTTCCAGAGTCGGTCAAAAATGCCAAGGACATTGAGTTTATGCAACTTGTCCAAGGAAATATGAATGTGGCCCAGGACACTGCCAGATTTGAAGAACTTATTAAGTTCTCAAGGATGTATCAGGGTAACCCAACGAGTATTGGAAATGCATTAAATACGAGTCAGGGCTAAAGGCGGAGCTTAATGTGGCAGTGGCGCATTTGGAGATTAGGGATTTCTCTACTCTAGTTAACAAATGCCGCATCATTGAAGAAGGGCAGAGAAAGCTGAGCACCTCAAGGTCGGATAATATCACCAAGAAGCTGACACCTCAAGGTCAGCAATTCAAGAGGCATAATCGACCCCCATTCCCACCTCAATCGAGACCCCAAGGTCCACAAAGGAACTTTCAACAAGGAAGGCCGAACAACAACAACAACCGCTATAACAACCGCTACAACAACAACCCCAACAACAATCGCAACAACAACAATAACAACAAGGGGAAAGCACCACAAAAGGTCCAGGAGCACCTCCACGACCCCCACCATCCATGGAATGTCCCAAGTGCGGCAAGAATCATGGGAGCATGCCATGTCGAGCCGGAACAAATGTATGCTATCGGTGTGGAAAGCCAGCCACTACTCTCGAGAATGCACGAGAGGAACCCGCCAACCCCCAATCCCAAGCCAGGAATCAAGGAAGGGTTTTTACCGTTAATGCTGAAGAAACGACAAAGTCACGGAATCTCGTGGAAGGTAAGTGTAACATGCATGGTAAAAACTTAATTGTACTATATGATTCTGGCGCTTCCCATTCTTTTATCTCCCACTCATGTGTTAAAAGCCTTAACTTACATGTGACTGAACTTCCTTTTGACCTTGTTGTTTCTACCCCTGGAAAACCCGTTAGGACTTGTAGATGTTGTTTAGATTGTAATTTTGTTATTGAAAATAGATCCTTTGTTTTAGATCTCATTTGCTTACCCATGCAAGGTTTAGATGTGATTCTTGGCATGGATTGGCTTGAAGCCAACCGTGTACTGTTAACTGCTATGAGAAAACCATTACTTTTCTTCCTGTTCCCTTGAACCTAAGAAACCTATAAGTCTTACATAACGCTGGAAATGGACTGTGGTAAGGGTGAGAGTAAAGGTTATATTTTCTTAGCCGCTAGTGATGTAGACTTTGAGCAAAGTATCGATGAGATACCGATAGTAAGGAATTATCCCGAAGTATTTCCAGATGAGATACAGAGTTTCCCCCAAGAGAGAGATAGAGTTTTCCATAGAATTGCTTCCTGTGCAGGTCCCATATCCATAGCCCCATACAGGATGTCCCCATTAGAGTTGACCGAGTTAAAAGCTCAATTGGAAGATTTATTGGAGAAAAAGTTTGTTAGGCCTAGTGCATCACCTTGGGGAGCCCCTGTGTTGTTTGTGAAGAAAAAGGATGGGAGTATGAGGATGTGTGTTGACTATAGGCAATTGAATAAAGTGACAGTGAAGAACAAATACCCTTTGCCTAGGATAGATGACTTGATGGATCAGCTTAAAGGTGCAGTCGTGTTTTCTAAGATTGATTTGAGGTCAGGTTACCACCAGATTAGAGTAAGAGATGAAGATATACCGAAAACGGCCTTTCGCACTCGATACGGCCATTTTGAGTTTGGAGTAATGTCCTTTGGATTAACCAATGCTCCAGCAATTTTTATGGATTACATGAATAGGATCTTTAGACCCTATTTAGATCAGTTTGTGGTTGTCTTCATAGATGATATTCTCATCTACTCTAAGACCCACGAGGAGCATGAATGCCACCTAACCATAGTACTGGAAATCCTGAAGGAAAAGAAACTATATGCCAAGCTTTCTAAGTGTGAATTCTGGTTGGATGAGGTGAAATTTTTAGGGCATGTAGTATCTAAGAGAGGAATTGCTGTAGATCCTAGTAAGGTGGAAACGGTCGTAAACTGGAAAGACCAACCACGGTAACTGAAGTAAGGAGTTTTTGGGTTTAGCCGGTTATTACCGTCGGTTTATCAAGGGATTTTCCCAGATTTCCCTACCTCTGACCAAGCTAACTAGGAAGAACACCCCTTTTTCATGGACCCGAGTGTGAAAAGAGCTTTCAAGAGCTAAAACACAAGCTAACCTCAACCCCTTTTGGTATTACCCGACCCCAATGTGCCTTTCGAAGTATACTGTGATGCTTCGAGGAAGGGTTTGGGTTGTGTACTGATGCAAGATAGGCAAGTGGTGGCCTATGCATCGAGGCAACTCAAGCCACATGAGGCAAATTACCCTACCCATGACCTTGAGTTAGCCGCGTCGTGTTTGCTCTAAAGATTTGGAGACACCATTTATACGGAGTGAGGTTTGAGGTGTTTTCCGATCACAAGAGTTTGAAATATCTCTTTGATCAAAAAGAGCTAAACATGAGGCAAAGAAGGTGGATGGAGTTTTTAAAAGATTATGATTTCGGGTTAAATTATCATCCAGGTAAAGCTAATGTTGTAGCTGATGCCCTAAGTAGGAAATCCTTACAAGTGTCCCGTTTGATGGTGAAGGAGGTTGAGTTAATTGAGCAGTTAGAGACCTAAACCTAGGGATGACCTTGACCACTAAGGGCATAAGAGCTTGCCATCTTAGTGTGACGAGTGAATTCAAGGAAAGAATTGCTCAAGCCCAAAGGGAAGATACGAATTTCAAGAAACCTTAGAAGCAGGTAAGAGCTAATAAGTTGAAAGGTTTTACCCAAGGGAATGATAGTTTGTGGAGGTTTGAAGGTCGTATATGTGTACCTGCTAGTGGTGACCTCCGAAGGATATTTTGGAGGAAGCCCATAAGAGCCATTTTACCCTTCATCCGGTGCCACCAAGATGTATCAAGATTTGAAGAAGATGTTCTGGTGGCCAGGATTGAAGAAGGATGTGTGCACATGGGTGAATAAGTGCTTGGTGTGTCAAAAGGTGAAGATTGAGCACCAAAGACCCTCTGGAATGTTGCAACCCCTACCAATCCCCGAGTGGAAGTGGAATAGTATCTCCATGGATTTTGTAACTGGACTACGAGGACCCAAGCGAATCATGACGCCATTTGGGTAATAGTGGATCGGTTGACTAAATCAGCCCACTTTTTACCTATTAAGGTGACTTATTCCTTGGATAGGTTAGCACAGTTATATATTCAGGAGATAGTAAGATTACACGGAGTACCGTCGACGATAATCTCTGATCGGGATCCGATTTACGTCACGATTTTGGGGAGCCTTTCAGAAGGCGTTTGGTTCAAAGCTTGTCTAGCACGGCTTATCACCCCCAAACGGACGGTCAATCTGAAAGAACTATCCAAACTTTGGAAGACATGTTGAGGGCATGTGTTTTAGATCAAAGAGGGAGTTGGGATAAGTACCTCCATTATTGAATTTGCATATAACAACAGTTATCATGCAAGTATCGGTATGGCACCATACGAGGCCCTCTATGGACGGAAGTGTCAATCACCTCTATGTTGGTATGAGCCCGAGAGCAAAGTCTACTTGGACCGGATATTGTGAGGGAAACGACGGAACAAATCAAGAAGATTAGGGATAAGATTCTTACCGCTCAAAGTCGACAGAAAAACTATGCGGACAAGCGGCGAAAACCGCTAGATTTTCAAGAAGGGGACCATGTGTTCCTAAGAATCACCCCCACCACAGGCATAGGCCGAGCAATGAAAGTAAAGAAATTGAGCCCAGATTTCTTGGTCCGTTTGAAATCCTTAGCAAAATAGGATCTGTAGCCTACCGTATAGCCCTACCCCCGAGTCTGTCCAACCTTCATGATGTTTTCCATGTCTCCCAGTTAAGGAAATATCATTCTGACCCAAGTCATGTACTAGAGCCAGAACATGTACAATTAAGAGATGACCTAACGTTTAACTTACCACCCACGAGAATCGTTGACCGAGGAGTTAAGCAGTTAAGGAACAAGGCTGTACCCTAGTCAAAGTAGCATGGGGACGAGGTGAAACCGAAGAAGTTACATGGGAGCTGAATCAATATGCAAGCACAGGATCCAGAGCTATTCTAGGTAACGAATTTCGAGGGCGAAATTCTTTTTAAGGAGGGGAGTAATGTAACGCCCAATTTTTACTGTAATTTTTACTGTCATTAGGAATTACCGAATTACCGTAGGTAAATATTATATAAAATTTGAGACCAAACAATCCTTAATAAAGGAATATAACGTTAGAAGAGAAGTTAGGAGCAATTCGTGCAAGTATTGCAAACCCCGATTTTCTGTACGTGTAAAATGACCAAAATGCCCTGAGGTTATTTTACTAGAAAATGAGGATCGTGGGCCCCACCCATCCTCAAGGGGATGTTTTGATGTTAATAAGGGATTGTTTGTGTTATGTGTGTTAATAGAGGAGAAGAATCCTAATTTTGAGCTTCGACGTGCGAAATGACCAAAACGCCCTGCCGTTTTAACCCGATTGCGTGCCGACTAAGCCGAACCTCACTAAAATGTGTTAAAAGGTGTTTTTAAGCCATGATTAACCATTGGTTAAGCTCGGGTGGTCTCGGGCAATTTTTAAGTAAAATGACCGTTTTGCCCCTGTCTTTGTGTTTTACAAATTTTGAGATTTTTGATTCGTCTAACGAAACCTAAGCAATATTAGGCTCAAATTAAAGCTTATTAAATTCTAATTATTAATCTAGAGTCAAAATTATTTATTTAAATTGATTAGAACCTAAAATTGCTTTAAAACACTCAAATTGCTTACTAATTCACCTAAGCCCTTAACCGTAAATTCTCTAAATTGCATGAATACCTTGCCTACACCTAAATAATACATGGAACACACAAAACCCTCTTCCATGAGGCTGTAATGCACGAAATAATTCAGCCATAATCATTAGAATTATTGCAAGATAATGCACTAAAACAAAATGCCAAAAAATTCCCTAAAACATGGCATAAAACATGCCTTAAACAAGAAATGATTTTCCTCCCTTTGTTCCCCATGAAAAATCCGAAAATTATGCCTCCTCCTCTTGTCCATACATGAACTTAAATCCTCTATAAATAGGCATGCTTAAGGAGTCTTAGATGCTTGCTCAAAATTGTACACATTTCTAGTTTTTCCAAAGCACCAAAAGCTCTCATTTCCTCCTCCTCTTGGCTGAATTCTTTCTTCAAGTTTTCAAGAATATTTTCTTTCATTTCACTCCAAGAAACCAAGTTCTCTTCCTTTCCTTCAAATCAGATTAGGTAGGGAGTTGTTTTTAAGTTTATTTCTATGTTTTGCTAAGTGTTGTTCTTGGTTCAAAATGATGATTTCATGGATTTTCTCTAGTTTTTCCATTTGGTTTTCTTCTTCCTTTTTCTTTAACCAATTCGGCCATATGGCCTAGGTGGGACTAAGATGATGGCTTGATGATGAGGACCTTGAAGGTGGGTTGTGAATCCATCACAAGTTAGGCCTCTAAAGCTTGAAAGTTCCACTTGATGCAAAACTTTAAAGAATGATGTTTTTATGATGATTTTATGATCTTGAGTTTAGAATTTGAAAGATGTATTTCTCACTTTGTCTTGTTAAGATATATATATTGAATTTGTATTTCTATAAAGTCTTGAAGGAGCTCTAGTAAAGAAATCAAATGAACTTGCATCCATGTTTAAGTTTATGCCTTGCATAATCATGTTTACTTTCTATGTCATCACTAAAATTTCAAGAATGAATAAATGAACTTGCATACTCATGTTTAAATTTCCAAGTTTGCATTTCATGTTTATATTTCATGTTGTCACTTAATCTCTAAAGATAATAAAGAAGTTGCATCTCATATTTATTTTATGTTCTCACTTTATTTTATAATGGCTAAAAGAATCAACGCATGACATGTTTATTTTTATGTCATCACCTAAAGATCCTAGAGCTCAAAGACTTGCCCAAGTATCACAAGCAAAGAAATAAGATTATTGGAGTTAAAGAATTGATTCTTTAAGAAGTCTTGAGATTGGAGCTTAAAAAGATGTAATAATAATTCTCTTCTCCCTTCACAGTGCGGATTACCGCGCTCCCTTTTAAGATTCTCTCTCCCTCCACTGGTCCAGCGGACTACCGCCTCAGTTTCTTGCATCATGTTTATATTTCAAGTTCTTGCATCATGTTTAATTTTCAAGTCATCACCTTAAATCTTAAAGATAAAGAAATGGATTTGCATATCATGTTTATAATTCCAAGTTATCACCTTATAATGACAAGATTAAAATGAGGTTGCATAGCATGTTTATGATTCTAAGATATCACATAAATCTCTTAAGCTCAAGACTTGCTCCTTTTATCTTAAGTGAGAATTTTAATTATGAAGATTCTTTCAAGTTTAGCAAAAAGAATTAGTTTCTAAAAGAGTTTTAAAGCTTTGCAAGGATTCTACGGGAAACTAATATTTTATGTTCACTTAAAATGTGATTTTATACAATTATATGAGGTTCATGATTCGGCTTCTGATATGAGATTAGTACCAATAAATGATGATGATTTAATATGTTTGGAGTTGTGATAATTATGGTTTATTGTTAAGAGAATGATTCTATGCATGTTAGTGACAAAACTAGCTTCCTAGAACAACGTAAATCTAGAATTTACCTAGTCTTTGACCCCTTTAAGTTTATCCAATGCCAAATCTGTTTTAGTATGTTATAATTTTGTCTAAGATTAGTTAGCCATGAAAAACTTGGTATCAATTAGTGTAGGATTTAAAACACTAAAAATGAAACTAGTAACTAGAAAACCGTAAAAGCAAGATTTTTTTTAGAACTCTAAAGAATGAAATTTATGCATTCTGTCCAGAATTATCAGCAACTATAAGAACCAGATTTTATTATGTTTAGATAAGGGAGAATAATTCATAATCGGTTTAGTAATTAATGTTAGCATCGTAGGGAAAGCTGTAGCAAGAAAGGGTTAAAAACGCAACTTCTAACACATCGTAAAACCTTAAGAATAACTTACTGCCTATGCTGCCCCATAGAGTTTAATAATGTTCCTAAGCCTTATAATTAATTGTAATAATGGTAATGAATCCCTTAGATGCATAATTAATTAGTTTGGCAATTGAGGTTACCCGATTCTAGAGTTTCGGTTGTTTAAGATTTTTTCGATAAGGATTTATGATGATGCCTCTTTGATGTTTTAAGTGATAAGTCTATAAAGTGATTTGATGCTTATTAAGTATTTGATGCCATTGAATGATTCCCTAGCTTGCATGTTATAGTTGCTGTTGCAAACAATGAAAATGCTTATGCATGAAATAAAGAAATAATCTCTGTTATTTAAAAAAATTACCTTTGTTGCTGGAAGAAAGTGTACTACTGTAAAAGTGTAATTTGGAAAGGTTCTGGCTAGGAAAGACTTGGTATTTAAGCGTGTCCATTGTGACCCACCTCTCTTTCCTGGAATCTCCAGATGCATGATTTCAGTTATATATTATTCCATCATAAGACTATAAATGAGAAAATGTCATGATGATTATGAATTGAATTATGATATAACATGCAAAGATTTAATGGTGACTTAAATGTAAGAGGAAATGATCCTTTGGACCCATCAGACTATAGGTGGTGAAAAGGTGATCCTAGCCCCCTAATCCGTTCTCTCAAAAGGGTAGAGTTGGAATTTAACTTATCAAAAGGGATAAGTATATGCTAGTGACGACTAGTAAGGTATGAGCTCATAACCTAGATTACTCCCAAAAGGGTGGAGTATAGGGTGGCCCAGGAAAATGATGATGGAAGTAACTTTAAGTCACCTAAGGAACTAAGTAATGCATGATGTAAATATGATGTTCTTCTATGCATAGTATTTATGATTTGATGATGAGAAATATGATGTTCTTTTATGCATAGTATTTATGATATGATGATGAAGAATATGATGTGTTGATAAAAGGAAAAGTTCATTATAAACATGACATGCTAAGTTTATGATGCATTATAAGACGCATGATTAAAACGACAACCTCGGTAAAGTATATTTTCGAACTTAATAAATCAATCTTAGCATGCTCACTATTTCATAATGAAACCCAAGGTTCCTGGGGAATGATGATGACACAATGCATCATGAGGTGAGTACCTTAGAGATTCTTTTATAAGTTTCTCACTCCCTCTATTTTTCTTTCCATCTCGTCTTCAGAAAGGAAGGAAGTGTTCGTGATTCACATTGAGGCTTTCACCTGGTAGCTGAACTTGATCCTTAGTTTCACTCGTATATTTCAGATATCTATCCCTATCCCTGGAGTGTTATTACTAGGTGCCATTAATGGATGTCCTTCCATCCATATATTATTTATGTTTTGTTAGATTGCCTACACCTAGTCTTATTTTGTTGGTAGGCAAAATATCTATGTGATATGTAATTATGGATGTCATATGATGGAGCCAATATGATGTGTTTCTTCATGATATGTCTATTCGTTTTCCTTTATCTCGATTATCGTTCACGTTATGCGCACGTTTTCAATTATGTTTAAAAAAAAAATGGCTCGTAATTTCACTAAGTATTTTCAAAGCATGATTAAGGAACGAAGCAAAGAGTAAAGTCTAGTAATTAATCAGATACTGTAGGTGTATTGGGTTAATTATTAGGGTGTTACACGGGTGACGAAGGAGGATGAACACAGGATTGGGCTGATAGGCTTTTTACGCTTGCACTCATTCCATTTTGGGATTTAGGGGGAGGATAAGTTAAATTTGGAGTTGTAATTGAGTAGAGAATCAGTATTTACGTACAAATAAGAGTATGGGTAAAAAAATGTGAACTTTATAATGTGGCATGGGTTAGAATGTGAAAACATAAAACACTTGGGGTGAGACCAGGATTACACTAAACCTCTAAGTGAATGGGTCCCATAATAGCCTATGGTCCAATAGGAGGTTACCACACAAGCTTGGATTGGCTGCCCTCAAATTTGCACCGGTAGTGTAGAAGCCACCAGAATTAAAAACAAACTACCCAACATTTTCAATCATGAAAAATATTCATCGAAGGACATCACCAGTTAAGTCAAGAACAAACAAGGCAATAAACAATTCAAGGGCCACAATAGGCTCACGGCTGGCCAGTGAAAACACGAAAAATCAGCATGGAGAGAGAGTGTGTCAGTCTTCGTACTGTGCAGTAGTCAGGGAGACGCAACGGTATCTAGGGCCCAAATCTGACACGCAACCCACCTTCACTCAACACCTGGCCCCCTCCAACCTCGCGCAACTCAACAGAAAAGCAAAATTACGGAAAGCAACCTCTGCCACGCCACGTAACCTAACCTATGATCTTCTCTCTTCTTCTTCTTCTTCCTTCCACCAACTGGTCCCACCAACACCACATCTTTTACCCAACTTCCCAACCTCAACGATCCACGTGCCCACCCTCTCATCTTCACCGTCCACGCGCCCCTCACAAAAATCCAACTTAATGGTCCTTGAAACCCACCTGTAACTCTGTAACACCATCTACCACCCCTCTGTCTCCAACCAACGGCCCAGATTCAACGCCTCTCAGATCTCGCAATCAACCACTTTAAATTCCCCTCTTTGCTAGCTGGCGCCGTTTTTCGCTACAGCTGTTCATTTTTTTTCTTTCTTCTTCGTTTTGTTTTCTTCTTGTTATCACATGCATAATAATAGCACTAATAACACGAAACGACGATGAAGAACCACGAACTCCACTCGCCTCCGAGAATCACTCTCCGGCGAGTGGGCAGCGACCCCGGCAACACCTTGACGAGGTTCAGAATGCTCGGAGGAGGAGGCTTAGAATCCGGCGAATGAAGTACACGTGCGAGGCCAAGATTACAATCGGAAATGGCGATTCTCCGGTGGAGACTAAGGCCGTCGATTCTGAGAATAATCGAGAGATTCACGAGTCCATGGAGATATCGCTGTCGCTGGCGTCGACGTCATCGGAGGAAGAGGATCGGTCGTCGTCGTCGGAGAAAAACGGCGCCGTTTTGTCGTACGGTTCGGTCTCGGTCATAGGGAGCAGGAAGGAGATGGAGGACGCGGTGAGCGTGGAGATAGGGTTCACTGGGAAGGAGAATGATTCGAACTGTGACTTCTTTGCGGTCTTCGACGGCCACAGCGGAGCTCAGGTGGCGGAGGTGTGCCGCGATCGGATGCACCTGGTGGTGGCGGAGGAGGTGGAGAGGAGGAGGAGGAGCAGCAGGAGCGGGAACGATGAGGTGGTGGAGTGGGACTGGGAGGGAGTGATGGAAGGGTGTTTTCGTAAAATGGACGGAGAGGTGGTGGATAATGCGGCGGTCAGGACGGTGGGTTCCACGGCTGTTGTCGCCGTCGTGGCCTCGGAGGAAGTCGTCGTTGCTAATTGCGGTGATTGTAGGGCCGTGTTGGGAAGAGGAGGTGAGGCCGTCGAATTGTCTAGTGATCATAAGGTATATATTACTATGTTTGTTTGTATCTACTTGAAAAATCTTAACCAATATAACTCAATAGCAAATTTCTTCTTTAATTTTTTCTAAAATTCCCAGAAAAAGAAAAGAAAAGAAAAGAAAAGAAAAGAAACAATTGTGCTGGGACATAACTTCCCATAATTTTCTATTTTCGTTACATATATATTATTATATATTAGTTATTATTTTATGTTACCTTGAAATTAGCGGCCAGAACTCTAACGTAAGAGATGGCCAAGCACGAGTTGTTATGGACTGATTGACAACTTTGACATTATCCTAAGATTTTCCGCATAGGCGATCATGTAAATCAGTACTCTTTAATTAGTGGATAAAAATGGTTTGGTATCCAAAATTGTTGATGACGAGGGAATGTCTAGACTCTAGACTCTAGACTCTTAAAAGAGTCTAGATGTGTAATGTCCATAAGAATCTAAACCAAAAAATAAAAATGTCTTTTTGTTGTCCAATCGATTATTTCGATTACCATTTGTTTGTGTCGTTTTTTTTTTTTTGGGGGGGGGGGTTGGTTTGCCTTAAAGCTTCAATAATGTTTAAATACGCATCACATTTTTGCATCCGCAAGCAGTTTATTGTTTCATTCTATGTTCACAGCCCGACAGGCCTGATGAGTTGATGCGAATCGAAGAGGCTGGTGGAAGGGTAATAAACTGGAATGGACAGCGCGTTCTAGGTGTTCTTGCCACTTCGCGATCCATAGGTTAGTTTGGAGGTTTCGCATATGCAATGTTTAGTTGCTAATAATATCTATACTGTCGGCCAATAAATATGTGAAAAGGTTTTTGAAATTTAAATTAGAGTTAGTTAAAAATAATTTATGCGGCAATTTTTTGGTGGCTGACAATGTAAAGATTTCTGCATTATCCGTGCATGCAATTAAACCTTTTCTTTTTCCACGTCCAAACTTACTTTCCCTTTTAATAACATGACTGCTTTGGTAATATTTATACGTCATTTCCATTTGGCGTTCAACAGACCTTTTTTCCTCTGGTCAGCCCCTGAGGTAGCAAAATAATCACGGCACCCTCTCTGGCTTTCTATAGTAGCAGAACAGCCTTGATAAATTCGGCACCTTTGACCTTAACATTGAATCGTGTACAAATATTGCCTTTAAAGTCTAAAAATAATCGAGATAACAAAAAATTGCTTAGATCCTCCATTTAAATGGACTATAACGGAATGTTGTTGAAGATCACAAACAATTGCTTAGGTCTTGCAATTTTTTTTTTTATACTTCTAAAATTATATTAATTGTATTAAGATTTGAACATAGAACTTTATAGCCAAATTTTCACCACTAGATCAATCCTAATTACTGAGATTCTCCATCTAAATGGACTATAATGGAATGTGGTTAACTATGGTTCTTTCATATAAAACATGTTTGCCTTAGTTGTTATGCATATCAGAAAACTGGTTTTTAATTTAAAAGTTATTGGTAGGTTGTGGCTACCTAAAATCTTAAACATGAAGATACAACATAAACAAACGTAATGGATTTGAATATTTGGAACCATATCCAAAAAGGGTGAATCAAGTTAGTAGGCAACTTTACCCTATAATACAATAATAAGAGGTTGAATCTGAAATAAACAATTCTTAGGAGGGGGTTGTGTAACCATCCAATTCCCTCTGGAGAGTAGGAATTAGTTTCAAGCACAAAAATTCACGCGAGTTGCATTTGTAGGGATACATTGTATGTCTCAAATTAAAAAATAATTTTTTTTTCAGAACTATTGCCTTCAATCTTCGCATGCTTAATATCCTCTTAAAATTGTTTTTCCATTTTTTGTCAAGCACGTGGAACTCTCCTATTCTAAAAGGAAAGAATATCATGGTATGGATTGAGAATTGAGTTAAGGAATCGTATTCAAACTTGAGTATAATCCTTAAATGAATGATTTATTTATTCGTAATACGCCAAAAGTGGTTTTGTATGCGATTTGTGGACTAGATCTACAAGGACAATCAGAAATAATGATATTTGGGAAGACTTCACTGTATTAAAATAATTTTTCAAAATCCTTTCTTTTCTATAGACGCATTATATTACTCAGCAAAATCTGTATTTCCTTTGTCTTTTTTTCTTTTGTACTAGGTGATAATTGATCTGTTTGTGATATATTTTTTTTTTCCTAGCTATGCTTCAGTTGTGCACCAGTTCCAATCTGTTCTTACTTCTGAGTGTATAATTTATTTCAGGCGACCAGTACCTTCGGCCATATGTAATTTCGAAACCAGAAGTCACGGTGACCAAGCGAACCAGCAATGATGAATTTCTTATACTAGCAAGTGATGGCTTGTGGATGTCATCTCTAGTGAAGCAGCGTGCCAGGTTGTAAGGAAAAGCCTCAACGGCCAGATTAAAAGAGTCTCCAATGGGGTTGGGAGTCAAAGTCGTGCTGCTAAGGCTGCAGCACTCTTGGCTGAGATAGCAATGGCAAAGGGAAGCAGAGATAACACCAGTGTCATAGTTGTCGAGCTAAGAGGAACAACAACGACATCATCTAGCTGACCCCTCATTATTCTTTTAATGTATGCGGAGCAGCGAAGACCTGAAGTTTTTTTTTTTTTCCGAATCCTGCCATTGCTGCATGTGGACTGCTCTCATCCGTGAGTTCGGTTGTCCGTAATGCCGTGAGAGATTTATATAATAAATGATGGGAGATGTGTTGAATCAGAGAACTGAGCTGAGGAAGCCATTACATGATTGTAGCTCAATTTGACAGTGAAAGTGATCTACGAGTTAACAATCTCCTGTAAAACTAACAACACAGCTTGTTTTCTCTCGTGGCAGGCTTGAACTTGTGAACGTTTCTATTGATATATAAAACTATGCAATTTTTTTTTTTTTTTTTTGCGTGTGTGTATTCTTGTGCTACAAAGGTGATGTTACAGTAGCTAATATTACAAGGATTTTGTTAACAAGTACTCTACGGTCACTTGTTAAGCAACTTAGAAGTGAAAAGTCACTTGTTACAATTTTAATGCATTGAATATATTGACTGAATCAAAATTTTCTATCTTAGCTTCCTTAACTCTATTTGAAGTATAAACATATGTCATTAGACTCGCCAGGTATGTGCGTAGAGCTACACTACCGTTGCCGTCTGCATATTTGTATACAATTGGAGATCTTTGTCCATCAACTCTGCAGTTCATAAAAAATTAAATATATGTTTTTGTTTCTTGTAAGTATCGATCATTTTATATTTCGGTTTTTTATTTAAATTTAATTTATTTTTTAATATTATCTTTTTACTCTACGTTTTAAATTTAGGGTCTAATAGATAGTTTAAAATATAAATTTATTCTTTATGAATATTAGAAGTTTTATTCTCTAATTTTGTAAATATTTTAAAAAATAATGATAAGAATAAAAAACATAATGTTACAAAAACAAAAAAACTAAGTTTCTTTTTTCAAAAAAGTTATAAGGACTAAAAAGATCCTCTCTTTATGCATCATCGCATAAGGTAGTTAAAAGAAGGAAGATCTTGCTAGATTCTAGAAGTTGTTTGTTTTCGATACACAAAAATATGCACGGGGATATTTAAGCTTTCTTAAATCTCTCATATATTGGAGTTTTTAAGCCCTTTGATCTAAAATTTGACTTGATTATTGTACGCAAATTAACTAGGTAACGATAAATAAGATTTGTTCAAGATTGTCTCGAATGAATAAAGAAATTAATGATTGATTTGTATCCCTTTGTTCTTCATATATCTGAAAAGCGTGAATGTTAAAGTTAGTTCTTAAAATTGTATTCATGAGTTATGTTGATCCTAGATATTTAAAACTAAGTTTAGTTAAGTTTTAGTTTTCAGTTTTTTAAATTTTATAAAGGAAATGAAAATTCTAAAAGCTATAAATTACAATTTTCAGTTTTCACTTTCAATTTTTAGTATTTCTTTCACAAAATTATGAAAATTGAAAAACTAAAAATAAAAACTTGAAACCTGAAAATTGAAACCAAAGGCCTTAATCTTTCGATTTTTGATATTGCAAAATGTGAATTAAGTTTGTCCATGACTCTATTTTTTTAATTATTTTGCCTTCACATTTTCACTAATATATCATATCAAATGATAATCTAACATTCTATTTGGTCTCATGAATGGTGGTTGAAAAATAGTTTCAAACATTTAGCTTATGTTATATATATATGTTATTTATATACAAAATTCATATTATAGTATTGAATTATGTTAATCTCTATGTAATTTACTTGCAAAGGCTAAGTATCATTCTATCATTGACATGTCAATTAATGTGACACATTAGCAAAAGTGTGACGGCATAATAACAAAAATAGAAATAGGAACTAATGTGATTTGCATTTTGTAACTTTAGGGACCAAAACTTTCATTTTAAAATTTTAGGACTAAAATGACTCATATCATACAATTTTCAGCACTAATTTGACATTCACTTTTTTTTGGAAAAAAAAAGTCCAAGGGGATTAGAGGAAGAGAGGGCTACTTATTCCTAATATAGTTAAATGTGTCATTGACTAAATGGGATATCGATTATTGAGTTAGGAGAATAAGCATCTCACTATGTCAATAGAATGATGAATTAAGCCTACCCACTATAGCAAGGTCTATATGTTATGTTGTGTATAGAGCACGAGAAGGGGGTGTTGAATCATGCGTTCAAAAAACTTTTGCTTTCTGAAAGACTTAAACAAGTTCTATCAAGTCTCTTAAGACTTCAAAGCAGTGAAAAGCACTTGTTAATTTCAGAAAGTAACTTTCTGAAGTGTCCAACAAATTATATTACTTTAAAATGGTAATAAAATAAATTTATAACACACACAACTGAGGATACACACACGTAGAGTAAGAAGGAAGTTTAGGGGATAGAGATAATCATCCAGAAGTATTTATACTGATTCAACCAAGATTTTCCTATCCAATCCTCAACCAACAATGTTGAGGGTTCCACTAAAAACTTCTTTCTCTTACATGAGAGAACAAGATAGTCTTTTTACTAGCTTCTCAAGCTATCCTATAACATCTCGATTTTTCCCTTTTGTGCAAATTGATCAAAATGTCCATGAGGTCATTTTTGCACGAAAATCAAGGACGGCCTTTCTAGATACCCTCAAGGGATTAGTTTAATGTTTAAATAAGACTATATGTGTTTAGCTAGCAATCGGTGGAAAAATTGCAATCCCTGATTTTTCTTGTGCAAAATGACTAAAATGTCCCTAAGGTCAATTTTGCACGGAAATTGAGGATGACCGGTCCAGCTATCCTCAAGGGATTAGTTTGATGTTTGAAAGGAACTATATGTGTTTTGGTCCTTTTGGACGGCAATATGCGAAAATCACAATTCCTAATTTTTCCCATGTGCAAAACTTCCAAAATGCCCCCGAGGTAATTTAACATAGGATTAAGTGATGACCAGAAGCTATCATCACTCTGGAGTTGGATATGTTAATTTGAGTGGATATCTGATGTTTGTGTGAGTCTTGGGGAGTTTTTGTGTAAAGTTACCATTTTACTTCTAGTCTGTGCTAATTAAGTTTAATTAAGGTAATTAATATATAGGTAGTATTAGACTCTAATTAAAGATTAATTATTTTTATTAATTAATTTTGAGTCAAAATAATTACTTTTAGTTAATTGAGGCCCAAAAATGGTTAGAAAAATTTAATCTCATTCTTAATCAAAGATTAGTGAGAAAAATACACAAAGTGCTTTATGAGACAATAAAGTAAAAGTAGGAAATAAACTCAATTTTGTTTTCCCTTAAGATTAGGGATCATGCTTGCATTTGAATTTTGAATTAATTGACTTTAGTCTATTTAATCATGCAAGACACCCATTTAACCTAAGCTTAAGTGTCCTAAACACCTAATTACCATTTCCTAACAATTTCCTTAATTAAACCTACACTCAACCCTAATTCTCACATACACAAAACACAAAATATCCCCACCTAATCCCGCTAAACATTTCGGCCAGCTCTCTTTCCAATCACTCTCTTATTTTGTTTTTTTTTCAAACACATACTCTCACACTTTCATTCTTTCCTATCACTTCTTTTGGCCAAACTTAACCACCGAGTTGTGTAAAAAATCCTCTCATTATCTCCATCTTAAACTCTCGTCTTCTCCTTCATCAAGAACCTCCTCCATTGTTGCTCTCTACTCAAGCTCTAAACCTCAAACAAACACACTACCACCATAGATCATACCCCAAGCACACAAGCTTTCACCTCTATACACGAAGGCACCACAAAAATCCTTCCTCCTATTTCTTCCCTTTTGGCCGAATCCACCATTTCACATAGGAAAAGATTTTTCTTCTCTTTTCCTTGCCAAGAACAAGCATTTTCATCTTACAAGCAAGAAGCATCATTTGGTAAGAATTTATTTTAAGTCTTTCCTCTTGTTTCTTCTATTTTCTTTTTGGTTTTTGTTGTGATCAAAGCTATGGATTGATGATGATGGCTCTTGATGATAGTTTTGAGACCATCATGTTTATGACCTCTAGAGCTCAAAGCTTGATCTTTTGTTTTTTGAAACAAAAGAAAGAATGCTCATTTTTCTTCTTTATTTTTTCTTGAGTTTGATGATGAGTCTAAGGGAAACAAGGTTATTGAAACCACATAAATAAGAGACTGTAAAGGTCATTCATGCCCTTTGAGGGCTAAAGTTCTTCCATTGCTCATTTTTGTGAGAGGTGTCTTTATTTTGTTGAGGTTAATAGGGTTAAAGTTCCATACTTTTAGATGTTTTTGGTTCTTGAGGCTCTAATGTTAAGTTTAATGGCTAAAAATGGACAAGCATGACATGTTTATATTCCAAGTCTTGCATTTTGTAACGCCTGTGACGAGGACAGGAGTGATCGTCGGTGCAGAAAGACAAGAAAGAAGCGGCTCTTGGCAAGACCTCTAAGCAAAAGGGTACATGAATGAACCGATTACACACCAGAATATGAGAGATCTTGAGTATGTATAGGTATGGGACTATACAGTTGAGAATGACTTATGAATTGATTGATACTACCTATACCAACAAAGATGCAGCTTCTTTTCAGTAGCCCATCACTAAAGAACTCACGGTTAAGCATGCTTGACTTGGAGCAATTTTGGGATGGTGATCTCTTGGGAAGTTTTCTAGGAAATGTGTGAGTGAGGACAAAGCAAGCTGAAAAAACCCGTGTTGGTTTGTGGGAAAAAGTAGTCAATCCATAAAGCGGAGGAGATGTTACAAATAATGTAACACTGTAAAAATTATTTAAAAATTAATTTGAGCTTTATTGGTCATAATTTCAAAAATCTAAGTTTTACCAATGATGAGGATGACCCAACGGACGTGCTAAAAAAAATGTGGGCCGGGAAAAATAGTGAAATCATAGAATTAGGACCCACATACCGAAATTGATAAAAGAGAGGGTTGAGGTTAGAAATAGTTAGGAATAAGGATTTTATACCTGGAATTAATTTTCAGACAATATCTAGTTACCCGAATATGGTGTTTTACTCGATCGGTAAAATTTCTATAAGATTTCTAACACGGAAAGATTGTTTAATCATTATAAATGGATAATGTATATTCATTCAAGCTAAGTGTAAGGCTAAGATTTCATCTTGAATTACAAGATCAAATCCTAGCAATTCATCTTGTTTTCTTGATCAAAGAGTATAGACTTTATATTAAACAATTCTTACAACCTAATCTAATATCATTGAAAGCCACCAAATCCAATCATTGAAGCTACATATTCTCGGCCAAGAATGAGACCAAAACAGCACCATTGTTTCATCCTCAAAGAGCTTCAAATTTGATTCCAATCTCCCAAAACCAAGGCCTAGATTTGCAAAAACATCAAACATTCTTCTTAAAACTTACTCCACTTATCAATACCTAACAAACTAACCGATTGAAATTTCAAATCCTCACCATTTCTTACCTTGGTACCTCATCACCTTAATGATTTAGGAAGAGTTTGGGTTGGATTTGGGAGCTTTGAAGTGAAGGAAATCAATCTTGGAGCACCTTGGAGCCAAGATCCATTAAGCTACTAAAAGTAGAGTTTTCTTTGGCCTTTTCTTTCCAAATTTATTCTGAATATTTCTGATTGGTATTGGTCTAAAATTGTTGATTGTATTGGTTGATAATATATGGATATTGATGTATTAATTTTGGTGGTGTTTTTGGATGATGTTAGAAATCATTTTTGTCAAAAGGAATTTTGGTCTATGTTGTTGGATTTTTGGATTTCTCCTGGGCAGGGATTTTTCATGATTTTTTTGGTGTAATTGTAGGTACTTTTATGAGCTAGAAAAATTATATGTTGAAGCTGACATCCTAGGGTAGATCAAGAATTTTTTTGAGTTCTGATTTGAACTCCTAATGCTTTACAAAAATTCAAGAACCAAGATAGTAAATGTGCTACCTGAAATGTTGGAACTGAAGTTAATTTGTCTAATTTTTTTACCATAGCAAATGATTGAATTTTCCTTTGAAATTTTTACAGAGTGTTGACAACATCTTGGCGTGTAACTGAGATTTTCAATCATTTGATGGGGTTAAAAATAGGAATTTCTGGTTTTGAGCCGAGGTTAAGTGGTTTCTGAGCACTAAACTTGTCTAATTTTGTTAACACAGTTAGAGAACTCTTTTTGCTCTGAAATTTTTATGAAACTTTGTGGACACATTGAAGTGCCTTGGGTAATTTTTATAGCCTCTGAATTTATTGTATGAGGAGCAAATAAATGCGTGCTACAATGGTGTGAAATCTACCCAAATTGCTGGAAATGAACCCAAGACTTGAATTGATAATGTAATGGCATTTTGGTTCTAGTATGACATGAATACTTGATGTTAAATATTTGGCCATGTGACTTGTGATGTATAAATGCATGCTAGAGGAAGTAAAGATTGGTTTATGAGGCATAATTGAAATCACAATGTGAATGACATAGTGAATTAAGTTCTATAGCTATAAGAAACATGAGATCCTCTTTGACTTGTCAAGGGCAAATAGAGAAAAATGAGATCCTTTCGACTTGTCAAGGGCAAATAGAGAGGGATGATCCTTTTCAACTTGTTGAGGGAAAATAGGGATAGATGAGGTCCTCTTCGATTTATCAAGGGCAATTAAAGGTAATTTCCCTATATTTGGCATATACATATTTGTATCATATCGAATCATTATACAAAACTTGCGAAGCCACCACACAAGAGCACTAAGAGTTAAGCAGACCTCACCACCTGATAATTTAAATAGAGGAAGGAATGCTTTAGGATTCAATTGTTGTCTTTTGTTTGCCTGTGTATGAATTCCTTGTTTAATTTATAATGTCTTTTGAAATTGTTTCAAATGAATTTTGAGGACAAAAGTCTTTTTAAGGTGAGTGGTAATATAGCACCCTAAAAATTATTTAAAAATTAATTAGAGCTTTATTAGTTATAATTTCAAAAATTTGACATTTTAGCAATGATTAGGATGACCTAACGGACGTGCTAAAAAAAATTCTCATAGAATTGGAACCAAGATGCCCAAAATTGAGAAAAGAAAGGGTTGATGTTAGAAATAGTTAGGAATAAGGATTTATACCTGGAATTAATTTTCGGGCAATATCTAATTGCACGGGTATGGTGTTTTACCCATTCGGTAAAATTTTGTTTCGATTTTTAACACCAAAAGATTGTTTAATCATTATAAATGGATAATGTATACCCATTCTAGCTAAGTGTAAGGCTAAGATTTCATCTTGAATTACAAGATCAAATCCTATCCATTCATCTTGTTTTCTTGGTCAAAGAGTATAGACTTTATATTAAACAATTCTTACAACCTAATTTAATATCATTAAAAGCCACCAAATCTTATCATTGAGGCTACATATTCTCAGCCAAGAAGGAGACCAAAACAACCACCATTGTTTCATCCTTAAAGAGCTTCAAACTTGATTCCAATATCCCAAAATCATGGCCTAGATTTACCAAAACATCAAACATCTTTCACAAAACTTACTCCACTTATCAAGACCTACCAAACTAACCTATTGAAATTTCAAATCCTCACCATTTCTTACCTTGGTACCTTATTACCTTACTCATTTAGGAAGGGTTTGGGTTGGATTTAGGAGTTTTGAAGTGAAGTGAATCAATCTTGGAGCACCTTGGAGCCAAGGATCCATAAGGTACTAAAAGTAGAGTTTTCTTTGGCCTTTTCTTTCCAAATTTATTCTAAACATTTCTGATTGGTATGGGTCCAAAATTGTTGATTGTATTGGTTGATAATATATGGATATTGATGTATTAATTTTGGTGGTGTTTTTGGATGATGTTAGAAATCATTTTTGTCAAAAGGAATTTTGGTCTATGTTGCTCATTTTCAATTTCTCCTGGGTAGGGATTTTTCATGAATTTTCTGGTGTAATTGTAGGTACTTATGAGCTAGAAAAATTATATGTTGAAGCTGACATCATAGGCTAGATCTATGAATTTTCTTGAGTTTAGATTTGAACTCCTAATGCTTTACAAAAAATCAAGAACCAAGATAGTAACTGTGCTTCCTGGAATGTTGGAACTAAAGTTGCGAATTTGTCTAATTTTTTTATCATGGCAAATGATTGAATTTTCCTTTGAAATTTTTACAGAGTGTTGACAACATCTTGGCGTGTAACTGAGATTTTCAATCATTTGATGGGGTTAAAAATAGGAATTTCTAGTTTAAGTTAGGTTAAGTGGTTTGACACCAAACTTGTCTAATTTTGTTAACACATTTAGAGAACTCTTTTTGCTCTGAAATTTTTATGGAACTTTGAGGACACATTGAAGTGTCTTGGATAAATTTTATAGCCTCTGAATTTATTGTATGAGGAGCAAATAAATGTGTGCTACAATGGTGTGAAATCTGCCCTAATTGCTGAAAACGAACCCAAGACTTGAATTGATAATGCAATGGCATTTTGGTTCTAGTATGACATGAATACTTAATGTTAAACATTTGGCCATGTGACTTGTGATGTATAAATGCATGCTAGAGGAAGTAAAGATTGGTTTATGAGGCATAATTAAAATCACAATGTGAATGATGTAACACCCTAATATTTAACCCTAAACACGCCTAGGACGTATCAAGATTAACTATTAGTTATTACTTCCTTTTGAACATCGCTTGTAAATAACTTAGATACAGAAATTTTTTTCTTTTTTTTTTTGAAATGAAATATGTAAAACAAAGTGCGAGCCTTCGCGTACAATATAAACGAAAACGTAAAGTGGAAGAATGAATAAATCATACGAGACGAAAGCAATAAAGAACATCTCAATCATGAAAACATCCATCATAACATTAATTAACATAGTTTAGTACATAACTACTGGATTATAAAGGAAATGCATAGATTCTTACCCATATACGTGCACAAAAACACGCACCTCACAATGACCCTTGAAGTGGTAGGACTGATGCTAGGGTCATAGTGCACCTCCCAAGTGGGTGGGTCAATGAAGATCACGAACGACGCCATCGATGTCTGAAGACATAACGGAAAAAGAGAGAAGGAGAGGGGTGAGAATCTTGCTAAAGAATCTCAATAGGGAAAACCTCTATCCTAGTGTCATCGTTTACGTCCCAAGAACCTTGGGTTTATTATTATAAAAAGGTTAAACATGCAAAGGTTCATTATGAGGTTTTCATAAAAGATATTTATCTAAGGTCCATGTCTTTTATAATGAATCTTAATGCATGTATGCAACATAAGAGTACATGGATGCATGACAATACTTTAGGCAACCCAAACAATAATCAAACAACATATAAGTAGCATGTAACTTCTCTTGAACATATTTCCTTTTCTCATACTTGTGACACTAAACATAATAGTAACCGCACCACTAAAACTAGGCTATGAGCTCATACCTTAACTAGTCGTCACTAGTTCTTACTTATCCTCTTGATAAGCGAATCATAATCATATTCATAATCATCATCATCATAATAATCCCGACTCCCAGAGTACGGGTAGGGGGCCTAAGGATCACCCTCATGGGACTTTTTCCTTCTTCAAAACGCATCGACTGGTTAAGACCAGCGACTTTGTCCTTTTTGGCAGGCTCTATGCCCTCACGATTTTACCTTCTCCTCACCGAAACAGGAGAAGTACGTCTCTGTGTGTCACATTAAACATCTTGTTTATCAAAACTTTCTTAAGTCCCTCAAATTTGATGGAAGTTCGCAGCATAATAGCTACACTCCGAATTTCCTCAAATTTGAGTCATGCCACATAATCTCAATCACATGCATCATTCTTATGGAACTTTCTCAATCAATAACATTCTAGTTCACACATACATATTCTTCTAGCTCGTTCATAGTTCGAACCTCATGCATATCAAATCATGGCATAACACATTCACCACATCAACATGCCAATTATACACGTAAAGTTTCATGCTCAAAATGTTAACATATTTACATCGTTAAGAATATACTCTCTCTGTCTCATGCTCACATCATACCTCCTATCTCATGGTGTCTTATGCTTTGGCCCTTACGGGTCTCAAATTCTTGTTTTAGTGATCTTATCACCCATTGCAAGTCTTTATCATACCTAGGGGATCATTCCTTGTGATTCTTTCTAACGTTATGCTCACCAACTCATCCAACAGCATTATATGGATTACTCCCATGATTATTTATTCACTAGGGATTCTAGAATCTACACCTTAGGCTTTTTTAAGTTCTCCTTTGCCTAAGATCCTAGGTTCAACTTCTAGGATAGAACATTAATTATGGGCCATCTTCCTTAAGCTCAATTATGCTGGAACAAAAGTTATTATTCTCATGTCTAAGGGTGTTAAGATTTTAGTTCTCAACCCTTTCTACTTACTTAGCCCTTCCTAACCTGAAAACATCGTTTCTTACTTCTCAAACATAATCTTATGCATTCTAGCTCCTCGATAGAATTCATACAGTGGCCAACAAGATAGAGAACCAAAAGCATGTATCACGCACATTTGTATCAAATCATGTTATAAGTGCATACGAGTTACTAGTCTTTCTCTTGGAATAATTTCATGAGCAAAAGGAGTATTCTGGTAATCGATTACATGTTCCTGGTAATCGATTACCAGGGAAATTTCATTCTGGGTTCAAACAACGGGTCACTACACAAGATGGTAATCGATTACCTAGGGCTAAATTTGATTTCGGAAAATGAAGAACATTGAGTAATCGATTACACAAATAGGTAATCGATTACAGGGCTTTAAGGACCAGTTGGGCATGAAGAACAGCTTGGTAATCGATTACATTGTCTTGGTAATCGATTACCAAAACTAAAAACCCTTCGAAAATCACTCTGGTAATCGATTACATAAGCTGTTAATCGATTACCAGGACCTCTGGAATTTGAGAAAATATGATTTTTGACACATTTCAAACTATTTAAACACCTTGTGACCTCATAAAACATTTTTCCAACATTTTTCTGAAATCATCCTTACATTTTAAAAAATCAAACCATCATTGTATCATACTAAACACCTTTACTTATCATGGTTAAAATTTCCTTTTGGAGATACTTAGGGCAAGTGTTTGAGCTCTAGAGTATTTAGGTGATAACATAATCTTAAACATGCTATGCACTTCATTTTACTCTTCATTACAAAGTAAAGTGAGAGCATAAAATAAACATGAGATGCAACCTCATTATTATCTTTAAGGATTAAGTGATGACTTGAAATATAAACATGAAATGCAAGCTTGGAAATTTAAATATGGTAATGCAAGTTCATTCATTTATTCTTATGAGATTAGTGATGGCATCAAAATAAACATGAGATGCAAGACATAAACTTAAACATGAATGCAACTTATTCTATCTTAACTAGAGCTCTTACAAGACTTTAGAGGAACATCAATAGCCTTAACCCAACATGTATCTTAACAATGGAAGATGAGCTTTAGAGTTCTTAACACCAAGTCTTCAAAGGAGACTTTGGTTTTGAACTTCATCATCAAGCTCAAGAAAGTAGATTAAAACAAGAATACCAACATTTTAACAAAACAACATAAATAGAACTACTCATATTCTTTCTTTTATTGCTCATGGGCTTCAATCTAGAGTAAACTCTTAGAACGCTAACCAACTTTAAGGTTGGCAAGGGTAAGCTTAGAGCTCTTGGAAAACATGTGATTAATTTTCTTTACCAAACTTTTGTGATCTACTCAATATTTTAGCAAACCTTCTTCAAACAAATGAAAAAGGAAACCGAAAAAAATAAACCAAGGAATAGAAAGAACAGAAGCATATATGGTCCAAGACCAAGTTGTTTCAAGCTTTAGAGGTTTCTCACATGACAACAACAAGTCATTATCTTGAAACCTCATCATCAAGCCAAAGTCTTTCTCAATCAAAGGCTCTAGGCCGAAAATAAAAAAGAGAGAGGGAGAACTTGGAAAAACCAAGAGAAACACTAGAACTCTCCTTAAAGGAAGCACACAAAACTTAGAAAATAAACCCCTACCTAAAGAAGTCTTGAAGAGAGGAAGGAAAGGTTTGTTTCTTGAGAGGAAAAGAGAAAGAAATCCTTCTTGAACTCTTGCTGGAAAACTCGGCCAAGGAGGAGAGAAAAGAAGCTCTTTATGTTTGGGAAGAAAGTTTGAAGCTTGCTCAAGTGTGTAAACATTCAAAGAGCTTTTAAACTCATCTATTTATAGAAGAATGAAAGCTTGTGGATGGCTTGGGAGGAGGAAGGGTGGCCGGTCACTTGAGGAGGGAGAGAAGAAATATCTCTTTGATTGGTATGGTGGAGAGCATGGGCAAGGTATGGTGAGGTATGGGTTTGGGTATGGCTTAAGGCATGGGCTTGAAGTGTAACAAAAATCAACATGTGGCACCATTTTGGGGGGATTTCGGCCAGCATATCAGCCAAGGGGGAAGGGATTTTGTTCATGTAATTGTGGTTTAAGGATGTGTTTAGGTGTTTCTTTGATTAAGGTTTTGATTAGGAGTTTGTAAGAAGGGTGTTTAGGTGAGGTAATTGGGTAATTAGGAGTGTCAAGACTTGATTAGGGAGTGGTCATACTAGATTAACAAATTAAATTCATTTTCTTAGTCAAATGAGGTATGGCACAATTCCTTAATTTAAGGAATTGGAGAGAGAAACACTATTCAAGATTCCATGACTAGGAATCTTGAATTAAAGAATGCAATTTAGAGTTTATCTAAGCAATCTTAGGTTCTAATTAACCTTAATAAATTATTTTGACTCTAGATTAATTATCAAAATAAATTAATCTTCGATTAGAGCCTAATATTGCTTAGGTTTGCTTAATTACGTCATTAGGCTTACTTACACTGTTCTAGGGGCAAAATGGTAATTTTGCACTAAAACCTTGGGCATTTCTGCCCGAATAAACATCAAAAATCACGTAAAAACATCATTCTAAACTTCCTGGAAAAATTTCGGCTCAAACGGCACCTTTTACCCGTAGAACACAGCAAGGGTATTTTGGTCATTTTGAGCCGAAAGTTTAGAAAACGAGATTTTCACCTCGGATATCAAACATAACAGTCATAACCCCTTCAAACATTGAGTTAACCTATTCGAGGATTACCGGTCAACTCCTCGAATTCCAAGTAGAAATGACCTCAGGGGCATTTTGGTCATTTGTACTCAAACGGAGAAATCGTGGCGTTACATTACTCCCCTCCTTAAAAAGAATTTCGTCCTCGAAATTCATTACCTTAGAAAAGCTCAGGATACTTCGTTCGCATCTCGGATTCTAACTCCCATGTGTACTCTTTTTTGTCTCGTCCCCACGCGACTTTCACCAAAGGAACGGACTTGTTCCTCAACCGCTTGACACCTCGATCCACGATCCTCGTTGGTGGCAGATGAAAGTTAGGTCCTCCCTTAACTGTACATGCTCTGGATCTAACACATGGCTAGGGTCGGATTGATATTTTCTAGCTTGGAGACGTGAAGACGTCATGAAGATTTGACAGATTTGGAGGTAGGGCTATTTTGGCAACTGTCCCGACTCTCTGAAGGATTTCAAAAGACCGAGAAATCGGACTCAATTTCTTGACTCTCATGGCTCTACCTATGCCTGTAGTGGGGTAATAAGAAAACATGCTCGCCTTCTTGAAACTCCAATGGCTTTCGCCGTTTGTCCGCATAGCTCTTTTGTCTTTATCAAGATTCTATCTTTGATCATTCTTATTTGCTCCGTGGTTTCCCTCACTACATCCGGTCCCAAATGCTTTGTTCTCCTGGGTCATGCCAACACAAGGGCGACTGGCACTTCCTTCCATACAAGGCCTCATACGGTGCCATACCGATACTCGCATGATAACTGTTGTTATACGCGAACTCAATAAACGGAGGTACTTATCCCAACTCCCTTTTCTATCCAAAACACATGCCCTCAACATGTCTTCCAAGGTTTGGATAGTTCTTTCGATTGTCCATCTGTTTGAGGGTGGTAAGCCATGCTTAAACACGCTTGAACCAAACGCCCTTTGAAAGGCTCCCCAAAAACGCGATGTAAACCGCGGATCTCGATCCGAGATTATCATCGATGGAACTCCATGTAACCTCACTATCTCTTGGATATACAACTGGGCCAACTTATCTAGGGAAAATGTTATCTTGATGGGTAGGAAATGGGCCGACTTGGTTAACCTTCCACTATTACCCAAATAGCATCATGGCCGGCTTGGGTTCTAGGTAGGCCGGTAAAATCCATAGATATACTATCCCACTTCCATTTGGGGATAGGCAAAGGTTGCAACATTTCTGAAGGCTTTTGGTGCTTAATCTTCACTTTTGACTTAAGCACTTACTAACCCAGGCTACTACGTCCTTTTCAATTGGCCACCAGACATTTTGCTTAAATCCTGATACATCTTGGTGGCACTAGGATGGATGGTGAAGTGGCTTTTATGGGCCTCTTCCAAGATACTTTCTCGAGGTCACCATCTTGCGGTACACAAATCCGCCCTTCGAACCTTCACAACCCATCGGTCCCTTGTTCAAAACCCTTAAGCTTCCAGCCTTAACTACTTCGAGAGTCACCCTAAACTCCTCATTTTCTACTTGTGCCATCATAACCTTCGTTTAAACCCACTTGTTACTGTAAGATGACATATCCTCACACTCTTTTCTAATATTGACATCCCCAAATTCATGTCCCTAAACTTCGACCACATTGGCCTTGCCGAGGTGGTAACTTAAGCCGAAATCATAGTCCTTTAGAAACTCCATCCACCTTCTTTGCCTCATGTTTAACTCCTTTTGATCAAAGAGATGCTTAAGACTCTTGTGATCGGATAAAACTTCAAACCTTACTCCATACAAGTGATGCCTCCAAATCTTCAAGGCAAACACTATGGCGGCTAACTCTAGGTCATGGATAGGGCAGTTAACCTCGCGTGGCTTGAGTTGTCTAGACGCATAGGCTACCACTTGCCTATTTTGCATCAACACATAGCCTAAACCTTTTCCCGAAGCATCACAATATACCTCGAAAGGTACATTGGGGTTGGGTAAAACCAAAACTGGGTCGAGGTCAACCTTTCCTTTAACTTTTGGAAGCTCTTTTCACATTCGGATTCCATGAAAACGGGGTGTTCTTCCTAGTGAGCTTGGTTAGGGAAGGGAAATCTGGGAAATCCTTTGATAAACCTATGGTAATAGCCTGCTAATACCAAAAAGCTCCGTATTTCCGATACGGTGGTCGGTCTATCCCAATTCATTACGGCTTCTATCTTACTAGGGTCAATAGCTATACCTCCTTTTGACACTACATGTCCCAAAAACTTCACTTCCTCAAACCAGAATTCACACTTAGAGAGCTTAGCATACAACTTTTTCTCTTTTAACACCTCTAAAACCAACCTTAGGTGACTTTCATGCTCCTCGTGAGTCTTCGAATAGATGAGTATATCATCTATGAAAACAACCACGAACTTATCTAAATAGGGTCTAAAGATCCTATTCATGTAGTCCATGAACATGGCGAGTGCATTCGTCAGTCCAAAAGACATCACGGTGAACTCAAAGTGTCCGTACCGTGTCCTAAAAGTGGTCTTAGGTATATCCTCATCTTTCACCCTAATTTGGTGGTATCCGGACCTCAAATCAATCTTGGAGAATACCATCGCTCCTTTTAACTGGTCCATCAGATCATCAATCCTAGGCAAAGGGTATTTGTTCTTCACCGTTACACGATTCAATTGCCTATAATCTATACATAACCTCATGCTCCCATCCTTTTTCTTAACAAACAGAACCGGGGCTCCCCATGGTGAGGCACTAGGTCTAATAAAATTCTTCTCTAATAGCTCCTCCAATTGGGTTTTTAATTCCTTCAACTTTAAGGGCGACATCCTATACGGGGCTATGGAGGTCCCGTTCCCGGAACTAACTCAATGGAGAACTCCACTTTTCTGGGAGGAACTCGGGGATCTCATCCGGAAATACCTCGGGATACTCTCTTGCCATTAGAATATCATCTATGTTCTGCTCAAAGTCTACATCACTAGCAGCTAGAAGGACATATCCCTTAGTTTTCTCCCCACTCCAGAAGACATCTAGAGAATTTACATAAAGTTTCAAGGTTTGACTAGTCTTGCTAGGGGATGACAAAAAATAACAGACTTGGTGTAACAATCTAACAACACATGGTTAGCATAAATCCAATCCATGCCAAGAATTATTCCTATGTCTTTCAAAGGTAAACAAATCAAATCTATGATAAAGGATCTATTCTCAGGAAGATGACAATTTAGGCAACAATTACTAACACCCTAATAATTAACCGAATACACCTAGGTTGTATCTGATTAATTACTAGACTTTACTCTTTGCTTCAGTTCTTTCATCATACTTTGAAAATACTAGTGAAATTACGAGCCATTTTTTTTTAAAACATAATTGAAAACGTGAGCCGCACATAACGTGAACAATAATCGAAATAAAGCGAATAACGTGCAGATATAGCATGAAAAACACATCATATTGGCTCCATCATATAATATCCATAATTACATAACACATAGATAGTTTGCCTACCAACAGAATAAGACTAGGTGTAGGCAATCTAACAAAACAAATAATATATGGATGGAAGGACATCCATTAATGACACCTAGTAATAACACTCCAAGGATAGGGATAGATATTTGAAATATACGAGTAAAACTAGCAGGATCAAGTTCAGCTCCCGGTGAAAGCCTCAATGTGATTCACGAACGCTTCCTTCCTTTCTGAAGATGAGATGGAAAGAAAAATAGAGGAGTGAGAAACTTATAAAAAGAATCTCAGTAGGGTACTCACCTCATGATGCATTGTGTCATCATCATCGTCCCCAGGAACCTCGAGGTTATTATGAAATAGTGAGCATGCTAAGATTGATTTATTAAGTTCGAAAATATACTTTACGAGGTTCGTCGGTTTAATCATGCGTCTTATAATGCATCATAAACTTAGCATGTCATGTTTATAATGAACTTTTCCTTTCATCAACACATCATATTCCTCATCTTCATATCATAATAACATGCATAGAAGAACATCATATTTCTCATCATCATCTTATAAAATGCTATGCAAGAAGAACATCATACCATAATAGTTATGCACAAGACATGGTGCACATATTTCATTCCTTTAGTGTCCTAGGTGACTTAAAATCTTGTCATCAGCATCATTATTTTCCTGGGCCACCCTATACTCCACCCTTTTGGGAGTAATCTAGGTTATGAGCTCATACCTTGCTAGTCGTCACCAGCACATACTTATCCCTTTTGATAAGTAAAAATTCCGTCTCTACCCTTTTGAGAGAACGACTAGGGGGCAAGAATCACCTTTCACCGCCTATAGTTTGATGGGTCCAAAGGATCATTTTCTCATATATTTTAAGTCACCTTTAAGTCTTTGCATGTTATATCATAATACAATTCTCAATTCATAATCATTTATAACATTTTCTCGTTTATAGTCTTATTCTGGAATAATATATATACCAATTGTAATCATGCATCTGGAGATTACCAAGAAAGAAAGGTGGGTCACAAATGGACACGCTTAAATACCAAGTTTTTCCTAGCCAGAACCTTTCCAAATTACACTTTTACAGTAATATACTTTCTTCCAACAAGGGTAAATTTTTAAATAACAAAGAATATTTCATTATTTCATGCATAAGCATTCTCATTGTTTGCAACAGCAACTATAACATGCAAGCCCGGAATCATTCAATGATATCAAATACTTAATAAGCATCAAATCACTTCATAGACTTATCATTTCAAATTTCAAAGAACTATCATCATAAATTCTTACCGAAAACTGTCTTAAACATTCAAAACTTTAAAATCGGGTAACCTCAATTATCACACTAATTAATCATGCATCTAAAGGATTCATTATCATCATTACCATTAATTATAAGCCTTAAGAACATTATTAAACTATATGGGACAACATAGGCAGCAAGTTATATTTAAGGCTTCATGGTGTGCTAGAAGTTGCATTTTTAACCCTTTCTCATTACCGGCTTTCCTTATGGTGCTAAAATCAATTACTAAACCAATTATGAATCATTCTCCCTTATATAAACACAATAGTACTTGGTTCTTAGGGCTGCTAAAGGTTCTAACAGAACGCACAAATTTCATTCTCTAGAGTTCTAGAAATCTTGCTTCTAGATTTTTCTGGAAGCTAATTTTATTTCTAACATGTATAGAATCGTTCTCTTAGCAATAAATCATAATCATCACAACTTTGAACATATTAAACCATCATCATACATTAGTACTAAACTCAGATAGGTAGCCAAATCATGAACCTCATATAATTGCATAAAACCACATTTCAAGTATACATAAAGTACTAGTTTCCCGTAAATTTTTGCAAAGCTTCAAAACTCCTTTAGTAACTAATTCTTTTTGTTAAACTTTAAAGAAATTATAAGACTTTAAGCCTCCGTAATCATGAGGCCAATTTATACATTGAAAGAATGTTCATGATTAGAATTTTCTCTTAAGATAAAAGGAGCAAGTCTTGAGCTTTAGAGATTTAGTGATAGCTAGAATTATAAACATGCTATGTACCCCATTTTAATCTTGTCTTTATAAGGTGATAACTTGGAAATATAAACATGATGCAAGAAACTTGAGCGGCGATAGTCTGCATTGGACCAGGAGAGGGAGAAGAAAATTCTTATTAAGCTCCAAACTCAAGACTTCTTAAAGAATGAATTCTTTGACTCCAATAATCTCAAGAAAGCTTTAGAGTTTTTATTATCATGGTTCCAACTTTGCTTGTGATACTTGGGCAAGTCTTTGAGCTCTAGGATCTTTAGGTGATGACATAAAAATAAACATGTCATGCGTTGATTCTTTTAGCCATTATAAAATAAAGTGAGAACATAAAATAAATATGAGATGCAACTTCTTTATTATCTTTAGAGATTAAGTGACAACATGAAATATAAACATGAAATGCAAACTTGGAAATTTAAACATGAGTATGCAAGTCCATTTATTCATTCTTGAAATTTTAGTGATGACATAGAAAGTAAACATGATTATGCAAGGCATAAACTTAAACATGGATGCAAGTTCATTTTATTTCTTTACTAGAGCTCTTCCAAGACTTTAGAGAAATATAAATTCAACCCAATATATATCTTAGCAAGACAAAGTGAAAAATACATCTTTCAAGTTCTAAACTCAAGATCTTTATTTTTACATCATAAAAACATTATTCTTTAAAGTTTTGCATCAAGTGAAATTTTCAAGCTTTAAAGGCCTAACTTGTGATGGATTTACAACCCATACTCAAGGTCCTCATCATCAAGCCATCATTTCATTCCTTCTTAGGCCATTTGGCCAAACCATGGAAGAAAAAAAAGAAAGAAAACTTATAAAGCTTTAAAACTAGTGAAACCTTCAAATTTTAGAGGTCTAACTTGTGAAGGCTTTGCAACCAACACTCAAGAACCTCATCATCAAACCATGGTCTCATCATAATCTAAGCCATAAGGCCGAATTACTCAAAAGAAAGAAGGAAGAAAATTGAATTGAAAAAGCCATAGAACATTGATTCAACATTTTTGAGCTAGAAACATAACTTGTCATAGCATAAAATGAACTTAAAAACAACTCCCTACCTAATTTGATTTGAAGGAAAGGAAGAGAACTTGGTTTCTTGAAGTGAAATGAAACAAAATATCCTTGAAAGGTTGAAGAAAGAATTTCGGCCAAGGGGAAGAAAGAAAGAAAGTTTTTGAGCTTAGGAAAAACTTGAAGTTGTGAAATTTTTGAGCAAGTCTCTAATGACTTCTAAGCATGCCTATTTATAGAAGAATTCAAGCTCATGTATGGACAAGAGGAGGAGGAAAATCTGACTAAATTTGAGGAGACAAGGAAGGAAAAATCATCTTGTTTGGTGGCTTAAAACATGGAATCATGTTTCAAAGTTCCTTGTTTTATGGTGATTTTTGGCATTATGTTTTAGTGCAATTTTTTTGTGTATTATGGCTGCATTATTTCGCATTACAGCCCATGGAAGAGAAATTTGTGTGTTCCATGTATTATTTAGGTGTAGGCAAGGTCTTTGCAATTTAGAGAATTTGCAATTAAGGGCTTAGGTGAATTAGTAAGCAATTTGGGTGTTTTAAGCAATTTTAGGTTCTAATCAATTTAAATAAATAATTTTGACTCTAGATTAAGAATTAGAATTTAATAAGCTTTAATTTGAGCCTAATATTGCTTAGGTTTTGCTAGACGAATCAAAAATCTCAAAATTTGCAAAACTGCACAAGAGAGGGGCAAAACGTAATTTTACTAAAAACTGCTGGGGCCATCCAGCTTAACCAATGGTTAATCATAGCTTAAAAACACCTTTTAAAACATTTTAGTGAGGTTCGGGCTTAGTCGGCACGCAAATCGAGGTTAAAATAGTCGCATGGGCGTTTTGATCATTTCGCGCGTCAAAGCTCAAAATTAGGATTCTTCTCCTCTATTAACACACATAACACAAACAATCCCTTATTATTATCAAAACATCCCCTTGAGGATGGGTGGGGCCCACAATCCTCATTTTCTGAGTAAAATAACCTCAGGGCATTTTGGTCATTTTACACGTACAGAAATTTGGTTTGCAATACTTGCACGAATTGCTCCTAACTTCTCTTCTAACGTTATATTCCTTTATTAAGGATTGTTTGGTCTCAAATTTTATATAATATTTACCTACGGAATTCGGTAATTCCTAATGACAATAAAAATTACATAAAAATTGGGCGTTACAATTACAGGTATGTATAGGCGATTTGTAGGAGTAGAAACAATGAGGTCAAAAGGAAGCTTAGAAGCTTTCAAATTCAAGGACTCGACACTAGCATGTGAGATAAAAGAATGAGTAGCACCAAAGTCATATATCACAGTTAAGGTTCTACCATTTAATTCGCACTTACCTTCGATGAGGTTGTTAGATCTTGCGCGTCTTTTGCGTTGAGGGTAAAGACCCGTCCTTGGTGTTGCGATCGGGGATTCTATTGGATGACCCTCATTGCTTCTGCAATCCTTAGCATAGTGGCCGTGCTTGCCACATTTGAAACATACTCCTTGCTCGGCTAGGCGGGACGATCGCCATGATTCTTTCCACGGGGGCACTCCACTGCTTGTGCGGATCCTGGAACAGGAGCAAGAACTCCTTAGGGTGCCTTGTTCTTGTTCCCATTGGGCCCTCCTTGTTGGTTGTTGTTGTTGTTGTTGTTGCGAGGACCACCCATTCCGCCTTGTTGATTGTTACGGCCGCGGCTGGTTGAACGGCGGCCTCGGGTGTTGCAGAACGGTTGGTTGGGGTTCTTTGTTGTTGTTGATGATGATGTTGTTGTCGTTGTTGCTTGAACTGATTGGATTGGTAGGGATGGTAGTGGTTCCTCGTTGATTCTGATGTGACAACTTGAATTTTGGGGCTTGAGGTCCCAAACCACGGGGATCGCCCTTGCGGCACTCAGCTTCTTATGTCCCTCTTCAATAATTCGACACTTGTTGACCAGGGAGGGAAATCCCTAATCTCCATGTGCTCAACAGCTATGTTAAGTTCGGCCCTTAAACCGGCCTCATACTTAACGCACTTCCAAATCTCGTCGGGTTCCCTTGGAAAACCCAAGAGAACTTGATCAACTCTTCAAACTTCACGTATACTGGGCGACGGACGATCCACCTTGGACCAATTGCATGAACTCAATGTCCTTTGTGTTCCTCACAGACTCGGGAAATACATCTCATAGAAGTACGTCTTAAACGCTCCCAATTAATAGCGGTTCCGGTAGCTTCTAGCAGCCTCTGTGCCGGTCCACCAAAACTCTGCGGCTTCCATCATATAGGCAGCAAAGGTAACCTTCTACTCTTCCAGAGGCAACTACCGAGTAGATCTTTTCCATGTTTTTGATCCACTCGTCCGCCTTGTCGGATTCAAAGCTCCACGACGTTGGCGGATTGGCCTTGCGAACTCCCAAAACGGGCTTGTTCCACAGCTTCAGGGGACCTTGAGCCGTATCCCTTGGTTGATTCATGCGATCAAACATACGCTCCATCGCTCTTGCCATTTCGCATATGCTTAAGTCTCATTCCCTTGTTCGCCTTCGTTCGGTTCCTATTTTGTCTGGGGTGCCATTGGTCCCTAAACACATAAGGCAACAAACACTGAGGTGATCAGGCTCAATATTCCAAGCTAAATAAGCTAGTTACCATGGCACAGCACGCGGACAAGGTCATGAATGCCTATCCTATGGCTTATCTCTAATAGCTAAGCACTATACAAGACATACTACTGTAACATGCCTCTAAAGCATGGTAGTCCAATCCTCAGGCTCCATGAGAATCGAACTCTCTATACCAAAATGTAACACCCTAATATTTAACCCTAATACGCCTAGGACGTATCAAGATTAACTATTAGTTATTACTTCCTTTTGAACATCATTTGTAAAATAACTTAGCGAAAATACAGAAATTTTTTTCTTTTTTTTTGAAATGAAATATGTAAAACAAAGTGCGAGCCTTCGCATACAACATAAACGAAAATGTAAAGCGGAAGAATGAATAAATCATACGAGCCGAAAGCAATAAAGAACATTTCAATCATGAAAACATCCATCATAACATTAATTAACATAGTTTAGTACATAACTACTGGATTATAAAGGAAATGCATAAGTCTTACCCATATACGTGGGTAGAGCTTGCAGTACATAGAAACTGGAAATACATAAACGGAAAGGAAAATAAAAGCAGGTACATGGTAAGATCCCAAAAGATAAATGCCCAACTATCACTACCCTCACCCTCCACGCCTATGATGACGCTGTCTCGGATGGGGAGATGTAGCTCGCGAACTGACGGAGCTCCTCAGATGTAGCCCAACGAAGCGGAGATCTAGGCATGGGAATTGAGGGAACGGTGTGGCCTCCATGACGTGGTCGCCTCTCGGGCTGCCGAACACGCCTCGCATGCCTCGGCTGGGTGACAGTGTCCTCGCTACCTCCACCAAGATCCACAGGAACGAAGGGAAGAGCCCTCCGAAGGATCTGCCTCCGATCGAGAATGGGGAACATATCGGGTATCCGCGTGCCACCGATGAAGAAGGACGGGCACGACGGGTCTACTCTGTCTCGGGTCGTGTCCTTTCAAAGATCAGGTCGTCGCCAAAAGGTGAAGTCGGATCGAAGTGATAGCTGGAGACGGGAAAAGCAAACGGGCGTCCCACGTACACAAAAACGCACACCTCACAATGACCCTTGAAGTGGTAGGACTGATGCTCGGGTCATAGCGCACCTCCATGTAGGCGGGTCAATGAAGATCACGAACGACGCCATCGATGTCTGAAGACGTAACGGAAAAAGACAGGGAGAGGGTGAGAATCTTGCTAAAGAATCTCAGTAGGGAAAACCTCTATCCTAGTGTCATCGTTTACGTCCCTAGGAACCTTGGGTTTATTATTATAAAAAGGTTAAACATGCAAAGGTTCATTATGAGGTTTTCATAAAAGATATTTATCCAAGGTCCATGTCTTTTATAATGAATCTTAATGCATGTATGCAACATAAGAGTACATGGATGCATGACAATACTTTAGGCAACCAAAACAATAATCAAACAACATATAAGTGGCATGTAACTTCTCTTGAACATCTTTCCTTTTCTCATACTTGTGACAATAAACATAATAGTAACCGCACCCTAAAACTAGGCTATGAGCTCATACCTTAACTAGTCGTTACTAGTTCTTACTTATCCTCTTGATAAGCGAATCATAATCAAATTCATAATCATCATCATCATAATAATCTCGACTCTAGAGTACGGGTAGGGGCCTAAGGATCACCCATCATGGGACTTTTTCCTTCTTCGAAACGCATCAACTGGTTAAGACCAGCGACTTTGTCCGCTTTGGAGGCTAATGTCTATGCCCTCACGGTTTTACCTTCTCCTCATCGGAGTAGGAGAAGTACGTCTCGTGTGTCACATTAAACATCTTGTTTCTCAAAACTTTCTTAAGTCCCTCATATTTGACGGAAATTCGAGCATAATAGCTTATTCAGAATTTCCTCAAATTTGACTCATGCCATATAATCTCAATCACATGCATCATTCTTATGGAACCGAACCTCATGCATCTCAAATCATGGCATAATACATTCACCACATCAACATGCCAATTATACACGTAAAGTTTCATGCTCAAAATGTTAACATATTCACATCATTAAGAATATACTCTCTCTCGGTCTCATGCTCACATCACACCTCCTATCTCATGGTGTCTTATGCTTTGGCCCTTACGGGTCTCAAATTCTTGTTCAAGTGATCTTATCACCCATTGCAAGTCTTTATCATACCTAGGGGATCGTTCCTTATGATTCTTTCTAACGTTATGCTCACCAACTCATCCAACAGCATTATATGGATTACTCCCCATGATTATTTATTCGACTATGGGGATTCTAGAATCTACACCTTAGGCTTTTTTCTAAGTTCTATCTTTGCCTAAGATCCTAGGTTCGACTTCTAGGCATAAACATTAATTATGGGCCATCTTCCTTAAGCTCAATTATGCTGGAACAAAAGTTATTATTCTCATGTCTAAGGGTGTTAAGATTTTAGTTCTCAACCCTTCTACTTACTTAGCCCTTCCTAACCTGACAACATCGTTTCTTACTTCTCTCAAACATAATCTTACGCATTCTAGCTCCTCGGATAGAATTCATACAGTGGCCAACAAGATAGAGAACCAAAAGCATGTATCACGCACATTTGTATCAAATCATGTTATAAGTGCATATGAGTTACTAGTCTTTCTCTTGGAATAATTTCATGAGCCAAAGGGGTATTTTGGTAATCGATTACATGTTCCTGGTAATCGATTACCAGGGACTAAATTTCATTCTGGGTTCAAAACAACCGGGTAATCGATTACACAGGATGGTAATCGATTACCTAGGGCTAAATCCGTTTCGAAAATGAAGAACATTGGAGTAATCGATTACACAAATAGGTAATCGATTACAGGACTTTAACCGGTTCTGGGCATGAAGAACAGCCTTGGTAATCGATTACATTGTCTCTGTAATCGATTACCAGACCAAAAACCCTTCGAAAAATCACTCTGGTAATCGATTACATAAGCGTTAATCGATTACCAGGAGCTTGAAATTTGAGAAAATATGAGTTTTGACACATTTCGAACTATTTAAACACCTTGAGACCTCATAAAACATTTTTCTGAAATCATCCTTACATTTTACAAAATCAAACCATCATTGTATCATACTAAACACCTTCACTTATCATGGTTTAAAATTTCCTTTTGGAGATACTTAGGGCAAGTGTTTGAGCTCTAGAGTATTTAGGTGATAACATAATCTTAAACATGCTATGCACTTCATTTTACTCTTCATTACAAAGTAAAGTGAGAGCATAAAATATGAGATGCAACCTCATTATTATCTTTAAGGATTAAGTGATGACTTGAAATATAAACATGAAATGCAAGCTTGGAAATTTAAATATGGTAATGCAAGTTCATTCATTTATTCTTGTGAGATTAGTGATGGCATCAAAATAAACATGAGATGCAAGACATAAACTTAAACATGAATGCAACTTATTCTATCTTAACTAGAGCTCTTACAAGACTTTAGAGGAACATCAATAGCCTTAACCCAACATGTATCTTAACAATGGAAGATGAGCTTTAGAGTTCTTAACACCAAGTCTTCAAAGGAGACTTTGGTTTGAACCTCATCATCAAGCTCAAGAAAGTAGATTAAAACAAGAATACCAACATTTTAACAAAAACATAAATAGAACTACTCATATTTTTTATTTTATTGCTCATGGGCTTCAATCTAGAGTAAACTCTTAGAACGTCTAACCAACTTTAAGGTTGGCAAGGGTAAGCTTAGAGCTCTTGGAAAACATGTGATTAATTTTCTTTACCAAAGCTTTTGTGATCTACTCAATATTTTAGCAAATCTTCTTCAAACAAATGAAAAAGGAAAAAATAAACCAAGGAATAGAAAAGAACATAAGCATATATGGTCCAAGACCAAGTTGTTTCAAGCTTTAGAGGTTTCTCACATGACAACAACAAGTCATTATCTTGAAACCTCATCATCAAGCCAAAGTCTTTCTCAATCAAAGGCTCTAGGCCGAAAATAAAAGAGAGAGGAAGAACTTGGAAAAACCAAGAGAAACACTAGAACTCTTCCTTAAAGGAAGCACACAAAACTTAGAAAATAAACCCCTACCTAAAGAAGTCTTGAAGAGAGGAAGGAAAGGTTTGTTTCTTGAGAGGAAAAGAGAAAGAAATCCTTCTTGAACTCTTGCTGGAAAACTCGGCCAAGGAGAGAGAGAAAAGAAGCTCTTTATGTTTGGGAAGAAAGTTTGAAGCTTGCTCAAGTGTGTAAACATTCAAAGAGCCTTTAAACTCATCTATATATAGAAGAATGAAAGCTTGTGGATGGCTTGGGAGGAGGAAGGGTGGCCGGTCACTTGAGGGAAGAGAGAAGAAATATCTCTTTGATTGGTATGGTGGAGAGCATGGGCAAGGTATGGTGAGGTATGGGTTTGGGTATGGCTTAAGGCATGGGCTTGGAGTGCAACAAAAATCAACATGTGGCACCATTTTGGGGGAAGATTTCGGCACATATCAGCCAAGGGGGAAGGGATTTTGTTCATGTAATTGTGGTTTAAGGATGTGTTTAGGTGTTTCTTTGATTAAGGTTTTGATTAGGGGTTTGTAAGAGGGTGTGGTGCTTAGGTGAGGTAATTAGGTAATTAGGAGTGTCAAGACTTGATTAGGAGTGGTCATACTAGATTAACAAATTAAATTCATTTTCTTAGTCAAATGAGGTATGGCACAATTCTTTAATTTAAGGAATTGGAAGAGAAAACACTATTCAAGATTCCATGACTAGGAATCTTGAATTAAAGAATGCAATTAGAGTTTATCTAAGCAATCTTAGGTTCTAATTAACCTTAATAAATTATTTTGACTCTAGATTAATTATTGAAATAAATTAATCTTCGATTAGAGCCTAATATTGCTTAGGTTTGCTTAATTGCGTCATTAGGCTCACTGTACACTATTCTAGGGGCAAAATGGTAATTTTGCACTAAAACTGCCTGGACCTTCAGGCTTGACTAAACATCAAAATCACTTAAAAACATCATTCTAAACTTCCTGAAAAAATTCCGGTCTCAAACGGCACCTTTTACCCGCATAGAACACCACAGGGGTATTTTGGTCATTTTGAGCCGAAAGTTTAGAAAACGAGATTTTCACCTCGGGTAGCAAACATAATAGTCATAACCCCTTCAAACATTGAGTTAACCCATTCGAGGATTACCGGTAACTGTCCTCGAATTTTGGATAGAAATGACCTTAGGGGCATTTTGGGTCATTTGTACTCAAACGGCAGAAATTGGGCGTTACAAATGACATAGTGAATTAAGTTCTATAGCCATAAGAAATATGAGATCCTCTTTGACTTGTCAAGGGAAAATAGAGAAATGGGATCTTTTCGACTTGTCGAGGGCAAATAGAAAGGGATGAGATCCTTTTCAACTTGTTGAGGGAAAATAGGGATAGATGAGGTCTTCTTCAATTTATCAAGGGCAATTAAAGGTAATTTCCCTATATTTGGCATATACATATTTGTATCATATCGAATAATTTTAATTGACATAAGATTTGAGAGTGTTGGAGAGGTATACAAAACTCCTGCGAAGCCACCACACAAGACTAGAGTTAAGTAGACCTCGCCACCTGATAATTTAAATAAAGGTAGGAACGCTTTAGGATTCAATTGTTGTCTTTTGTTTCCTGTGTGTGAATTCCTTGTTTAATTTATAAATTTGTTTTTGAAATTGTTTCAAATGAATTTTGAGGACAAAAGTCTTTTTAAGGTGAGTGATAATATAGCATCATAAAAATTATTTAAAAATTAATTAGAGCTTTATTAGTTATAATTTCAAAAATTTGACAGTTTTAGCAATGATTAGGATGGCCCAAAGACGTGCTAAAAAAAAAATCTTCGGCCGAGGTGAATAGTGACCTTGTAGGCCCAGCTGCCTGCCCAATCATAGAATTGGAACCGAAGATGCCCAAAATTGAGAAAGAGAGGGTTGAGGTTAGAAATAGTTAGGAATAAGGATTTTATACATGGAATTAATTTTTGGGCAATATCTAATTTACACGTACAGTGTTTTACCCATTCGTAAAATTTTGGTGTGCGATTTTTAACATCAAAAGATTGTTTAATCATTATAAATGGATAATGTATACCCATTCTAGCTAAGTGTAAGGCTAAGATTTCATCTTGAATTACAAGATCAAATCCTAGCCATTCATCTTGTTTTCTTGGTCAAAGAGTATAGACTTTATATTAAACAATTCTTAAAACCTAATTGAATATCATTAAAAGCCACAAAATCTTATCATTGAGGCTACATATTCTCAGCCAAGAAGGAGACCAAAATAGCCACCATTGTTTCATCGTCAAAGAGCTTCAACTTGATTCCAATATCCCAAAATCATGGCCTAGATTTACCAAAACATTAAACATCTTCAGAAAACTTACTCCACTTATCAAGACCTACCAAACTAACCTTTTGAAATTTCAAATCCTCACCATTTCTTACCTTGGTACCTCATCACCTTACTCATTTAGGAAGGGTTTGGATTGGATTTGGGAGTTTTGAAGTGAAGGAATCAATCTTGGAGCAACTTAAAGCCAAGGATCCATTAAGTTACTAAAATTAAGGTTTTCTTTGGCCTTTTCTTTCCAAATTTATTCTAAACATTCTAATTGGTATTGGTTCAAAATTTTTAATTGTATTAGTTGATAATATATGGGTATTAATGTATTAATTTTGGTGGTGTGTTTGGATGATATTAGAAATCATTTTTGTCAAAAGGAATTTTGGCCTATGCTGCTAGATTTTCGGATTTCTCCTGGTGTTTTTTCACGAATTTTCTAGTGTAATTGTAGATATTTTTATGAGCTAGAAAAATTATATGTTGAAGCTAACATCCTAGGCTAGATGCACGAATTTTATTGAGTTATGATTTGAACTCCTAATAATTTAAAAAAATGAAGAACCAAGATAGTAACTATGTTGCTTGGAATGTTGGAACTAAAGCTCGAATTTGTCTAATTTTATTACCATAGCAAATGATTGAATTTTCCTTTGAAATTTTTATAGAGTGTTGACAACATCTTGACATGTAACTGAGATTTTCAATCATTTGATGGGGTTAAAAAATAGGAATTTCGGGTTTTGAGTTGAGGTTAAATGGTTCTTAGCACCAAACTTGTCTAATTTTGTCAACATAGTTAGAGTACTCTTTTTGCTCTGAAATTTTTATGGAACCTTTTGGACACATTGAAATGCCTTGGGTAATTTTAATAGCCTATGAATTGATTGTTTGAGGAGCAAATAAATTCGTGCTACAATGGTGTGAAATCTATCCAAATTGCTAGAATTGAACCCAAGACTTGAATTGATAATGTAATGGTATTTTGGTTCTAGTATGACATGAATACTTGATGTTAAATATTTGGCCATGTGGCTTGTAATGTATAAATGCATGCTAGAGGAAGCAAAGATTGATTTATGAGGCATGGTTGAAATCACAATGTGAACGAATACCTATATGTGTTCTATGCATGCATTGGAAAAAGAAAAGTAAATGATATATTGAATTAAGTTCTATAGCCATAAGAAATATGAGATCCTCTTTGACTTGTCAAGGGCAAATAAAGAAACATGAGATCTTCTTTGACTTGCTAAGGGAAAATAAAGAAACATAAGATCTTTTCACTTATCGAAGGCAAATAGAGAGATGTGAGATCCTTTTCCACTTGTTGAGGGCAATTAGAGAAAATGAGATCCTTCAACTTGTCGAGGGCAAAGAGAGGATGAGATCCTTTTCAACTTGTCAAGGAAAAATAGAGATAGATGAGGTCCTCTTCGATTTATCAAGGGTAATTAAAGATAATTTCCCTATATTGACGTATACATATTTGTATCATATCGAATCATTTTAATTGACATTATTTACTATGATTATGAGCTTATGATAAATGTGTACAAAGTGATTGATTTTTGAAAACAACCTACTTCGGAAGTATGGTTTAGAACTTTAAAATGAATCCTATTATAAACTACATGATCACCTTTTTCTTAATAAACTGAAGTGGTTGAGCGATGACGATGACATTACAATTATATATTTAGGGAAATGCCCTATTGAGAATTGTATAATTCTCACCCTTATCTTGTTTGTGTTTCCGTGTGTTGATCCAAGGAACTATGGGGTTGCTACCCAAAGGAATTGAATTAAAGTAGTTAGTAGTTAGTGTTTTTATTATATTGTACTTAGTTGTATGTATATGTCCTGCAAACGTAATAGAGAACAAATATGCATTAAAGCTTATAAGAGAGCTACCTTTTGTACTTGATGTTGTGTTAAATAAATACTTTGTTTCCTTGCTATATATTTTGATAGAATCACAAATTAGTTACGACATTTTAACCGATTCTGTATAGATAATTAAGAAAGGTCCGCTACTTTATAAGTGACAACTCCTAAGTATAATGTTATTGTAATACCAATTTCCTGGATTGAGTGCAAATGACCAAAATACCCTGAGGCCATTACCCTAATTCCAGGTCTATCGGTATCCTGAATGGGTCAACTCAATGTTTGAAGGGGGTTGTACCTGTTATGTTTGATATCCGAGGTGAAAATCTCGTTCTAAACTTTCGGCTCAAAACGACCAAAATACCCCCCGTGCTCTACACGGGTAAAAGGTGCCGTTTAGTCCAAATTTTTCCAGGAAGTTTAGAATGATGTTTTAGAGTAATATTTGATGTTTAGCTTGCCCAAGGTCCCAGAGTTTTAGTGCAAATTACCGTTTTACCCTAGAACAGTGTGGTGCGCCTAATAAAGCAATCAGCAAACCTAAGCAATATTAGGCTCTAATCGAAGATTAATTTATTTTGATAATTAATCTAGAGTCAAAATGATTTATTAAGGTTGATTAGAAACTAAAATTGCTTAGTCAAGTTCTAATTACATTCTTTAATTCAAGATGTCTAATCAAAATGTAATGAATAGTGTTTCTCTCCAATTTCCTTAAATCAAGAAAATTTGTCTACCACCTTTTAACCAAAAGAATTATTTTAAAATTGTTAATCTAGTTAGAATTTCCCCCAAAAGTCACAAATTTTGAATTCAAATTTCATCCAAAAAAGGCTATGCAAAAGCTAGGATTTGACTACACCTAAGCTAGCACTTTAACCAAGCTTCCAAGACAAGCTTTGGAAGATGTTTTCCTTCCCTCTAAGGCCAAGAATTTTCGGCCAACCCTCCCCCCTAAATTAGCCACAACATTTCATTCTTTATAAATACCACACCTTGGAAAGCTTGGACACCTTTTTGATCATTTGCTAAGTTGAGTTTCCTTGCACTTTCTCTTTTTCTCTCATTTTCCCTTCCTCTAAGTTCTTTTCTTCCTTCCTCAAAGAACCACCACCACCACCTTGAGCCACCACAAACAACCATAAACCACCACTACCTCACCTTAAACCATCCCTCAAACACTTAAACTTTCCATTCCCAAGCTTAGAAACTCAAGGAAAAATCATCTTCCTTGAGCTTCCTCTTTGGCCGAATCCATCATCACTTCCAAGAGGAGATTTTGTCTTCTCAAACTCTTCAAGAATCAAGCTTTCTTTCTTCCATTTCAAAGACTTCCTTAGGTAGGGGTTTTCTTTCAAGTTTTCTTTACTTTCTTTGAGAAAAGTTTCTAGTTTTCTCTTGGTTTCAAACTCTTTTCTTCCCTTTGTATTTTCGGCCATGAGGCCATTTTACAAACCAATCTTTAGCTTGATGATGAGGCCTCATGGAGATAGTTTGGTGTTTGCCATGAGAGAAACCTCTAAAGCTTGGATCTTGGTCTAGGACCATATACAAACTCATTTTTCCTTTTCTTTGCAAGTTCAAAGTTTTGGTTTTTCATTTCCTTTCCTTTATGATTATTTCCTCCTTGGTTTTTCCTAGTTCAAAGTTTTGGCCTTCATTCCTCTAAGGTTTTGGTTTTTTTCCTTTTTGCCTTGTCCAAGCTTTGGTTTTTATTTCTTTTTCTTCAATGGTTTCCGTTTTTCCTTTCCTCTCTTGAACAAAGTTTGCTAAAAATGTTAAGGTAGCCCTTTTATGTTTGTTTGAAAGGTTGTCTCTTGAAAACTTGTTTCCTTGAGCTTGATGATGGTGTTCGAAGAACATAAGACTTCCTTGGTGTCTTGATGCTAAGAACTCTAAAGCTCACTTTATGATACATAATGGGTTGAGGTTTTTATGTTCCTTTAAAGTCTTGTAAGAAGCTCTAGATAAGATTAAAAAGGAGTTGCATTCATGTTTATTTTTATGCTTTGCATAGCATGTTTATTTTCAAGCTATCACTAAGCAACTTAAAGATTAAAACAAGAATGTGCATCATCACTTAATAAATCTCAAAACCTACCTATTTCAATCTTAAAGTTGATTGTTGATTTGGGGTAAACACCCAAGAGGCCTAGAGCACTAAAATAAAGAATTGAACCTTGCATTTCATGTTTACTTTCTTGTCTATCATGTTTATATTTTACGCCATCACTTAAACTCTAAAGATAATAAATGAGTGCACCTCATATTTATTTTATGCTCTCACTTTATTTTCTAAAAGAAGAGTAAATGAGTTGCATAGCATGTTTAAATTTATGTCACCACCTATGGTCTAGAGCTCAAAGACTTGCCCAAGTATCCAATGTAAAGTTTTAGAAAACGTTGGTTTTTCAATGAAGCCATTTTGGCCTTGTGGTGATGATGATGGGCTTGGTGTGAGTTCATCTAATCACAAGTGCCCATAGCCATGTTTTGAAATTTTCCTAAGCTTAGGAGTACCTAGGAAACATTATGAATGAGATTATATGTTTAAATCTATTTTAGAAAATTAATTTAGCTACTGATCTTGCTTGGACTTTAATGATTTTAATGAGATAAATTGGTTTCTAAAAGAGTTTGAGTTCCTAAAATTGTTCCAAGAGAAAACTAGCAACTTGTATGCATTTTAATTCATAGATTATGTGATTTTATGGGCTTATGATTTCGGTTCTGCCCTTCATGATTGGCTGCTGTACAAATGTTGTTCTAAGGTGTTAAAATGTGTGAAATTATGTTTATGAAGGGAGGATCGATTTAGAGAGTTAGAAAAGAATAAGTAACTTAAAAGGATCAATAATGAGAATTCTAGAACACCTTAATGCACAATTTGCAAAACTGTTCCAGCATAATTAATTCAAGTGTAAATGGTTCATAATCAGTAGGATATGCATAAAAACCTTTCATAAATGATTAGGTATTAATTACTAAGCTTAAGGTGATGATAAGGACTTAAAATAGGAATTTTAGCAATCTTAGACATGGCAAAATGTGATTCTGTCCAGCAAAGCTAAATTGAGGAAAAGTAAGTTATAACTAGTAAACATGCTAGGAATCCCTCATAATTGGTTTAGGATTGATTATGAAGCCTTAGGCGAAGACGGACTGAAAAAGGGTCAAGAACGGGATTCTAGAGCCTTGTAAGTATATGATATTTTTCGGGCCCAAACTACATAATGCTGTTTGGAATTTTAAGTGTGCCTAAAACTTAGTGAGAATTTTAATAATATCCTTAGGTGTTATAAAAATCCTTAGTGAGGATTAGAATGACCGAAATGCAAGTTTAAAGCCCGTAGGGTCAAAGCATAAGATACTATGAGATAGATGGACGAGAGATGATTATGATGATGAACCTCGTGGACACTGATGATATGTGATGTTAAGTTCCTTGAGCATGAAACTTTATGTGCATAATTTGATTTTGGTGATATGATGAAATGTTGTGTTTGAGATGCATAATGTTTCAAATATATGAATGAAATTGAGAAATATGCTCATGTGAACTAGAAAGTATTGCAATGAGAAAGTTCCATGAAAATGATGTATGTGACTGAAATTATGTGGCATGACTCAAATTTGAGGAAATTCGGAGAGTAGCTGTTATGCCGCGATTTTCATCAAATTGAGGGACAAAGGAAAGTTTTTGAGAAATATGAAGTTTAAAGTTATATGC
>JAMLFY010000018.1:3765524-3916309 GCA_030441495.1 Dalbergia oliveri
CAAATTAAGACAAGTGGAAGGCTAGGATTCAATCTTGGAATCCAAGATCAAATCCTAGCCATCCATCATAGCCTAGTCACCAAATTCATCATGATTTTTACAAATATCTTGCCTTGCATTTATGACAAGCTTAGTCACTTGATCTTCTTAACCAAGCCAAGCATCAAACTCGGCCTTGCAAGGGAAAAACCAGAGGAAGAAGTGCCTCCATAGCCAAGAGCTTCATCTTGCTGTTCATCTCAAAAACCCTAGCTTAGAATCATCAAAACCCAAATCTTCCTTCACAAAAATTGATCTACACTTCCACCTTACAATTATAACCAATTGAAATTTCAAGAACCCCATCCTTCTTGCATCCATCAGTGATCAGAGGAGGGTTTGAGGTTGTGTGGGGAGTTTTGGTTGTGAAGAAATCACACCTTGAAGCAAGCTAGAGATAGAGACTTGTTGAACCTTTAAGAGTAGGGTTTTGCTGCTTTCTTGTGGAATTTTTCAATTCTGTTTTGGCTTGCCCTAATTCCGAAAATTTTGATGATACTGATGGTTAATATTGATATTGATGTATGAATTTTTGTGTTGTGTTTGGATGGTTTTAAAATGGGTTTTTCTCAAGTGAAATTGGAACTAGGTTGCTGGATGATTTCTGTTCTGAAATCAGAATTTCTCACGAATTTTCTGGAAAATTTGTGGGTGGTTTCATGAGCCATGAAAATTATATGTTGTAGTTAAGCCCTTAAACTAAATACACGAATTTTCTTGGGGTTAATTTTAAGGTTTGATGCCTCAAAAAAATTAGGAACCGAATTGTAACTGTTGCTGTCTAAATTGTTGAGACTGAAGTAACAAACTTGCCCGAATTTTTAATCATAGCAATTGATTGAGATAGCTCCTGAAATTTTTACACAAGACTAATAACATGTTGAAATACCTCTGTGAATTTTCTTGTACCTTGATTCCATCGAATTCTAGGGTTAAATATTTTCTGAGAACACAAGTCTGGACTATGAATTTGTGACTTCTGACCACCAGATTTGTCTATTTTATTGAAGTGGTTATATAACTCTGATTGCCCTGAAATTTTTACAGGTTGTTTTAGACACATTGAAGTGTCATGTGAAATTTTCCTTAAGGGTGGAATGGTTGTTTGGTATGGTAACAAATTGTTGTGCCTAGAACTTCAATTCTGCCAGGATAATGAGATGTGGAAATGGCTGAAATTCTATGATAGTATGTGCATATCTTACCGTGTATGTTTAAGACATATGGGGAAAACAGAAACAAGGCTTAGAAAGAATTGAGAGGGAAGGCAAAAAGAAGGACTTCCCTAGAAAAGTTATGAGTCGATAGATGTGTCCTAGGCATAGACTTGTGAGTGATCCGGAAATGGAAAAAATGAAGTTCTGATCTCTAATAGGAATGAGCTCATGTCCTAGCAAGTCTATGGTCCTCTGTGAAATTGTGAATTGTGAATGTATCTCTCTGAGAATAAGCCTTCCCTATGTTGAGAAAATTGAGAAAGGCATGAGAAATGGAGTTTCTGATTGTGCATATTATTACTCGATCGATTATAGTGATACTATCCTTAGTTCCTTGCTTACGGGTTTTCAAGATTTCTATGTATGTGTTTGTATGAATATTGTATATGCATGAATTGCTTATCCCTACTGTATATAGTATATGGGGGAAACTACCCTACTGAGAATTTTTATTATTCTCACCCTGAGTTGTATGTATTATATTGTTCATTTAACAGAATGCCATCCTAGTGTTTTCCTTATTCGCCAACTGGGTGTGGCAATATGATCCTGCATTGGACGCATGTATGCCGTTGGTTATTCCAGTTCCTCTACATGTTCTTTGATCGCTCCTTCAGGACTTCGGTCTTTGCCGCGGACTTCCATCCGCTTTCCTTATGACGTGTGCCCTTCACATGGCCCATCCTATAGTGTTTGAGACCCCCTCGCTCCACCCCGTATATCACCATGCGCACCCGTTTCGTCATCCTCCTCATCGACTCAGATCCTCCAGGACCCTGTCTCCCCTGGAGGAGAGGTCATCGCTCCGATGGCCAATGGCTTCCTGATTAGGAGTAGAGGCCTCTAGAGACGGATGCATTGTACATAGAAATAGGATAGTGTTAGGACCTTACCTACCTGATAACTCGATGTACTTTTGGTTTTCTTTTGCTCTGTTGTATATGTGCATATGCTATTTTGTCAGGGGTGTCTGAGTAGGTTAGGTATCAGGAGGGATTAGCCTCGTTCGCATCAGTCCTGACTTTTCGGGTCATTTTTTTAGTATTGCCCTTATGATGTATATATATATATAGTGACTTACATTATGCCCCTATATGTAAATCTCGTCATGATAGTATATGTATTGCGACATTTCATGTCATTGATTATTTCAACTAGTATAGATCCCAAACTTACCAGGAATACTCTACTAATTACTATGTCCATACTCGAGTAAATGTGGTAATTTGGAGGGTGTTACACATCACTAAACAACTTAAAGATTAAAACAAGAATGTGCATCCTCACTTAATAAATCTCAAAGCCTACCTATTTCAACCTGAAAGTTGATTGTTGATTTGGGGTAAATACCCAAGGGGCCTAGAGCACTAAAATAAAGAATTGAACCTTGCATCTCATGTGTACTTTCTTGCCTAGCATGTTTATATTCTATGCCATCACTTAAACTCCAAAGATAATAAAAGGTGCATCTCATGTTTACTTTATGTCTTCACTTTATTTTCTAAGGAAGAATAAAAATGAGGTGCATAGCATGTTTAAGTTTATGTCAACACTTTAATGATCTAGCTCAAAGACTTGCCCAAGTATCCTATGTAAGGTTTTTAAGGAAATGTTGGCATTCTTAAAAAGCCATTTCGGCCTTGTAGTGATGATGATGGACTTAGTATGAGTTCCTCTAATCACAAGTGTCCATAGTTTATGTTTTGTAATTTCCCAAGCTTAGGAGCACCTAAGCAACCTTATGCATAAAATTATATACTTTAAATCTATTTTATGAACAAGTTAGTTTAGCTACTGACCTCATGTGTAATTACATGATTTTAATGTAAGGATTTGAGTTCTAAAAGAGTTTTGAATCCCTAGAATTATTCCAAGAGAAAACTAGCAACTTGTATGCATTTTAATTCATGAGATTATGTGATTTTATGGGCTTATGATTTCGTTCTGCCCTTCATGATTGGCTACTGTATAAATGATGTTTAAGGTGTCAAAATGTGTAAAATTATGTTTGAGTGTAACAAGGATCGATGTAGAGAAGTTAGAAAAGAATAAGTAACTTGAAAGGATTAAAATGAGAATTTTAGAACGCTTTAATGCATAAAAATGCAAATCTGTTCCAGCATGATTAATTCTAGGATAAATGGTTCATAATCAGTAAGACATGAGTAAAATCCCTTCATAAATGATTAGGTATTAATTTCTAAGCTTAAGGTGATGATAAGGACTTAAAATAGGAATTCTAGCACACTTAGACATGGCAAAACATAATTCTGTTCCAGCATATTTGAAACTAAGGAAATTGGTATATAATTAGTAACCATGTGTAGGAATCCCTCATAATTGGTTTAGGAGTTAATTATAGAACCGTAGGCGAAGACGGATCTTAAAAAAGGTCTAAAACGGAAACTCTAGAAACTCGTAATCATAAGATAATTTTCTGCCCAAAATGCATAATGCTGTATGGAATTTTAGTAAGCCTAAATCTTAGTGAGAAATATAAGTAATGATCTCTTAGGTAAAATAAAGATGTAATATGGGTATTAGGATAGTTGGAACATAAGTTTAAGACCCGCAAGGGCTAAAGCATAAGACACCATAAGAAAGGAAGTGTGATGTGAGTAGGAGGTGAGTGAGCATATTTTTAATGATGTGACTATGTTAATATCTTAAGTATGAAATGTTATGTGACATGATGATGTGATGATGTGGTATGTCACGTTTAAAATGCATGAGAATATGAAATGTGAATGAAGGATATGTTATATGAGGCTCTAAGGTTGTATGCTTATGTTGCATCCATAAAAGATATGATAATGTGGAAATGATCCCATTATGACTTCTGAGTTAAGGGTTGTAAATGTGATCCAAGAAAGAAACATGATTCCCCTCTTTTACCCCGTATGAATCTAGCGACGGCTAGTTAGGATGAGCTTATTCTTAGGCGATAGGTGATTAGGAGTTTTGGTGACCATGATAAAATCGCTGGCCAGCATGTTGGGTGGATTTGGTGACCATGATGAGGGTGGAAAAATGGAAAAGTCATGAAAGGAACTCAGTAGTTCAAGTATGGAAAAGTAAAAGACGTACATGCATATGTTTCATTGATGCTTTGATTAAGAGATATGTGTTATCTATGTGTACGTCATGCTCAAGTATTGCCATGCATACATAAAATATCTCGTTGCATTCATACCATCAAGACTTATGCTAAAAGAAACCCACTTCGGATAATAAGCTTTGAGAAATTAAAACTGAACCTATGCATGAACATCTTCATAATGAATTTAAGTGGCTGGGGCGATACAATAACACTTGTGTTAGAGTCGAGGATGCTGACTGAGAACCTTGAATAAGTTTCTCACCCCCTTTCTCCTTTCCCGTGTCGCCACCAGACGGGACCATGCGGATTGTTCATGACCTACGTTGAGGCGCGGCATAGGAATCACGTCACCTAGACATGCTAGGGCGTAGTAAGCATGAAGACTAGTCTAGCTTTGCTAATACCTTGCTTTGCATTAGTTAAAAGTTATTTGGTGTAATTGATAACCCTAGATATGCTTATATTTATAAGGACATCGTTGTTATGTTATGATTATGATATACTACTATAATTTATGTTATGATTATTCTATGGTTGTTATGATGATGTATATCTGGTTGTTATGTTTTCCGTTTAATAATCGGTCTTATGCGCATGCGCGGCTCGCATTTTAAATCTTAAATTCAAACAGAAAAATTTAGCCGTATTTTTAGTACTTGTATTTTAAAGAAAGCCAAGTCAAGTTTTAAAACGAAGACGTAACGTAATAATTAGCCGATGCGACTTGAAGCGTATTAGGTGAAAGTTAGGTGTGTTACACTATCTGTCATGGAAGCATAGAACTTAGATTAACCTCTAAAACCAGAAGAACCCCTTTCTAGCAAGGTGGAAAGCTTCTCTCCCTTGAGAAGCATGGGAATCACCCATAACCCAAGAGAACTTGAAGTGAAAGAAGAGAACCAAGAGAACAACGTACCTTTAAGCCTTAGGATGACAGATTCACAATTAAACTTGAAGAAATGAAAGAAATGGAGTTTGGAGGGTGAAAATGGGTTTGGAACTGAGATTTTTGCATGAGGAAGGGAAAGAACATCTTGAAGTGTCCTGAATCTAACGGGTTTTTATGCTCTTTGTTGACCGCCTGGCGGTTATATGACCGCCCGGTCCTCAGAACTTCTCAGAAGTTTCCAGGATCAGTATGCTCTTGTTAACCGCCTGGCCATATGACCACCTGGGTGGTCCGAGAAGCTTTAGACATCGACTTTGCCCTCTCGTTGATCGCGGACCTCTAGATGATCTAAAAGCTCAACTTGGTATGTATTGGACGTACTATTCCACCACTCACTTATTTACATTTCTTAATTTTAAGTTAATGGAAATGATTAACTTTAAAATATAAATTTAAATAGGAGAATACCCCCCATTTGGATTCAAATAAAATATTAGAAAAATCAAAATCCCAACAAATCAAAATCTTATTTTTGGGTTTTAGTTCAGATTTTTAAATCTTACGATTCGGAAACTTGGAGGCTAAAAACGAAGTACTTGAGGGTTTCATAAAATTCGTTAAAAATCTTTCTTCAACTCATTTTTCTCTAGGGAATAATTACTGGACTTTTAGTCCCAAGAAAATAGGCTCTAATATATAGCCCTCCAAGGGCATGTAGGGTCCAGACTTAGTGAAATTTATGACCAAATGATAGGTAAGGGTGACTTGGCACCTTTCTTTGTTTGAAATTTTTTTTTTTAACCATTTATTTATTTTTTGAAAATCTGGTATTACATTATCATTCATAACAAATTCCATTTGACCAGGAGGTACCAAACTACATCTATTGGTGCTATTTTTCATATAGTCAACCCTTTTTAATGCCCGAGGTGAGATTATTCTCCAAGTATCCTAAGCACTATACTTATTATGAATCCTTCCCATCAACTTAACTACTAAGGATTCTACTGATGTGAGAACAGGTGTACCTCTTAGTTGCCTAACCCATTGATTAAAACTCTTATTCATGTTGTTGGTAATATGGTCTGATTTGACCCAAGGATCAAACACTTGCCTTGACTACATATGTGTAGGAATCTTGTCTAGCCATTCAAAAGCATTGGCATCTTCTTGCTTTATTAGTTGCATGGTCCTGAACTTTGAATTGCAATAACTCCTGCTGCCTTCCAAAATAAGCTTCTTAAGCATCATACTAGGAAATTTCTCCTTAAAATTTGCATACAGGTGTCTACAATACCATCTATGTTGGGTAGTTGGAAATACCTCATTAATGGCTCATAAATAATAACAATTATATGAAGCTGGTAGAGTTATTGTATTGTTGGATTTGATCTTTGTGTCACCTATTGGTTTGAGTAGTGATGTGTTTTGGATTTGTATATGTCATTGGTTTATATTTAGTATTTTTTACTTCATGTACGAGTTTGGAATATTGTTCGATGGAGTCACAAACTTTCAGCATTCCTTACCAAACTACTTAGCTTGGTGACTGGAGAAGGTGCTTGTGTGGTTGCCCACCACATGTGAGGACAACATGGACTAAAGTAACCCTGGAAGAAAATTCTATAGTTTTCTTGTAAGTCACTCCATTCATAATTGTTGTTTGCTATAGTTTTTAAATTTTCTAGTGCATAACAATTATTTTAGGTAATTTGACCTAAAGTGGTATCTGGATGCTGGAAAGATGTGGTTACTTTGATTGGATTTGATCCTACTACACACTTTCAATTAGTGGATTCAAATAGTCTGAATAAAGAAATTGGATGTGACGTGACACATAATGATAGCATGGAAGTAGAACAAATGCATCAAGATATGGTGAAGCTGCAACCGAGACTACAAACCTAAAGCTCGATTTGAAGTCATTTGTTATTATCACACCAAACAAGAATTATTGAGTTGATCAGGCTCAATATCAAGGTAAGTGTGGCAACAACCCACAACATTCCCAACCGTCATACACATTTATAGAATTATAATGCATGACATTTACTAAGGAAGCATAGCCAGTCCATTCCTCAAGGTCCTACTAGGATAAACTCCTTATACCATAATATAACATCCTCTCAAGTACAACCTCATCCTTAAGTCATGACATCATACTCGAGAGTTGTTACTTATAAATTTGTGGACCTTTCTTAATTATCTATAGCAAGAATCGTTTAATCGTGTATTGACTAACTCGTGGTTCTATCAAAATATATAGCAAGAAACAACATATTTATTTAATACAAGTCAAGTACAAAGGAAGCTCTTCTATGAGCTTTAGTTCACATCTGTTCTTTACTACATATATATATATATATAAAACTATGTACAATATATACGATTTCTCACAACTAAACTATAGAAATTACAATTTAGTCTTTCTTGTGGCTACTTCACTATCCTTTGGAATCAACCTGAGACAACAGAAACACAATAAGCAGGGTGAGAATTCTAAAATTCTCAGTAGAGTATCCTCAAATACATAATCATATGCCATCATCATCATTCCAACCACTTCGGTTAATCAAGAAAATGTGATCATATAATACCTATTAAATATTCATTTTAAAGTTCTAAATCATCATGGTGGGTAGCTTTTATTATTCAATCACATATCATACTACTCAACATCATATAAATCTTATCCTGCTAAATCACAACTTAACATATTAGCCTAAATATTGATACTAAAATTCTTCATTTAGCACATATGATAAAAGACTACTTTAGGGTAATAGCCCATTTTTCAGGACTAAGCTTATTCCTATACATGATCATTGGATTTACTTTCTCCAATTCTCACACAGACCTATTCCTAGCCAGGTTTACTTTTCCCGACCCAATTCAAGGGTAGTCAAGTTTACTTTCCCAACAAACCGGATTTACTTTCTCCAACCCAAGAAACACAATCATATGCTTTTCTTGGTAGTCAGGTTTACTTCTTCTTGACAAACAGATTTATTTTCTCCAACCCAAGAAACATAATCATATGCTTTTCTTTCACATATGAGCAATTATAATAAGTGTTCATATCTATGTGTGCCTAACCTCATCAATAAGTTCACATGCTCAATTATTCATATTCATATTCATCATAGTTGAATCACGTCATTATATCATTAGTTCAAGGCATTCTCACAATCTTCAGCACAATGGTAGATTCTTTACTTGAGCAACACAATTTTATTTACATGTCAAACCCTCAACTAAGAGGCTACAAAATTCTACATGACACCTCAATGTGTCCTTTAGATAATGTGAAAATCTCAGGGCAAAAAAAATTCTCTAACTATGTTAACAAAATTAGACAAATTTGGAGGTTAGAGACCACTTATACTCATCTTAGAACTAGAATCTCATAATTTTAACCCTAGCAAATGATTGAATAAATTCAGAACAAAAATCATGGGTGCACTTTGAGATGTTTTCAACACCCTATAAAAATTTTAAAGAAAAAATCAATCATTTGCTATGTTAAAACAATTAGCAAAATTCATAGCTTCAAGACCAGAAATTCAATAACACATATATAGTCTCGGTTCATGATTTTTTTTAGGCGGTTAGAGTCTTTATCATGCTCCACAAAAATTCTTAGAGTTGATTTGTAATTTTTATAGCTCATAAAACTACCTACAATTGTGCCAAAAAATCGTGAACAATCATTAACAGGAGGAAAATTGAAAATTCAGGAAGTAAGGTTTAACATCTCTTTAGCAAAAATGATGTTTCCACAACAATCCACCAAAGCAAATACATCTATATATATGTGTGTGTGTGTGTGTGTGTGTAATCAAAGAATAGAACCAGAAAACATCAATTTTAAACCATCAAAATTTGCAAGAACAGAATTTTATTAAACAAGACAACAAACCCTACTTTGCAAATCTTTAGAGCTTTATACTTCAAAGGTGTTCCAAGGAATTTTCTCTTCACTTCAAGGACTCCCAATCAAACTCCAAACCTTCCTTAGGCAATGAGGAAGTGATATGTCAAGGTGAGGATTGATGGAGAATTGAAATTTTAATTGGTTGGTTTTGCAGGTATTGATGAGTAGAACAAGTTTTTTGAAGGGAGGTTGTGGTTTTATCAAGTCTAGGCTAGGAAAATGGAGTTTTGAATCAAGTTTTAAGCTCTTGAAAGAAATAAAAATGGAGGTTGCTAGTCATTCTTGTTCATGGCTGAGAATATGTAGCTTCAATCATAAGATTTGGTAGCTTTTTAATGATATTACATTAGGTTGTAAGAATTGTTTAATATAAAGTCTATACTATTTGACCAAGAAAACAAGATGAATGGTTAGGATTTGATTTTGTAATTCAAGGTTGAATCTAGCCATCCACTTGGTTCAAATGGATAGGCATGATCCTATTATAAGATTAAATTATCTTTTGGTGTTAAAAATTGCATACGAAATTTTACCGAATGGGTAAAACACCATATCCAAATAATCAAACATTGCTCAAAAATTAATTCTAGGTATAACTTCTCATTCCTTATCATTTCTAACCTTAACCCTCTCTTTTCTTAGTCCAGGCATTTCCTAGGATCTCAGGGTTTTGATTGTCCTGGAGGGTCCATGGGTCCCATAAGATTACTATGCATCCTGAAATTTTTTTTTAAACATGTCCATTGGGCCATTCTCTTCATTGCTAAATTATTAGATTTTTGAAATTATAACTAATAAAGTTCAAATTAATTTTTAACTAATTTTTTTAGGGTGTTACAAAAGTGAGTGGAAGTAACATTTTCCTAAAAAGTCATTTAAGTGATTGTAATGATTTTTAATTTCATAACTACCTGTATTTTTGTTTTTACTTAAAAGACTAGTTTATCTCCTTGTAAACCCTTATCACAGTAAAATTTGTACCATTCTTTGCTAACATGACATTGGTGAAGACCGTATGCATATCAAGTCATTTCCTTGTATCTATTTTTTGCCCAATTTGAATAGATGATAATTAAAAGCAAACAAATTTCGAAGAATAATAGCATAACCAATAACTTATTACATGAGTATGAAATGTTATTCTTGAACCAGTTTGAAAAATGTAGGTAATAGTATTAACTATTTTTAAAACCTAATTAACTAAATTTTGTTATTTGGAAGAGTCATCAATTAGAAAAGAAAAAAAATGGAGTATTATTGGTCCAACTGGTGGAATGTGGTTTTTTTTTTTATATTTTCCCTTGATTTAGGCTACAATGGGTTTGAAACTTGTTAAAGTGACACTTTTTCGTATTTGGGAACAATTCAAAATAGCAGGAACATGTACATGAAAAAAAGGCCAACGTGAAGTTAATGAAAAAAGAAAAAGGCCAACGAAAACTATTGTATTAGCTCATGTTAAAGTGGTGCACCTAGGCCAGGAAAAAAAATATTTGCCAAATGCACCAAATGTGGTCATTGTTCTCCTCTTTTTGGTTAATAATAACCAGTTTTAATTCACAAATTAAGTTATCATCTTGTTTATGGATGTTGGAATCAATCAAATCCCTTTGTGACCTAGGGGCAATTATGTGGTGCTTGGGTCAATGGAAATGAAGATCTTCAAAGGCAAAACCTTTGAAAGGTTTGACTATTAAAATCAATACTTTAGACCAAAAAAAAGAAGAACACAAACAAGCGATATTGAATAGGGAAAAGGACCCCTTGCTTGTACCTTGGCTTCTGGCCCTTTAGTTTAGGTCTAAAGATAAAATCAACATGACATTGTAATATAAACTCTTTAAAAAGAGTTGAAATAATAATGTAATTTGACTTTAATAATACTATTAGAAGAACTCAAAGTTTGTATAGCTTTTATTGAAATCGAAAATTTTGTACTACTAAATTGGTAGTGATATTTTATTTGATATCATGGTCATATTATACTAAAATGAAAAAGTTGTGAAATACATCTACAAGTAAAGAAAGTTTATTGAAGTAATATCCTTAATTCAATTTGAAGATTATTTAACATAACTGAAAAAAAACATGTTGTTATAATTTTTGTTTATTTTATGTGAAAATATAAATTGAGTATCCTTTTACGATTAAAATAAATTAAGATCGAAAAGAATTTCATGTAATAAAAATTTACACTAAAATTGAACAAAAATATTAATTGTGTAAAAAAAATAAATTAGGTGACTTTGATGTAATAAAAAATACATTAAAAATGAAAAGACTCGCATTTGTGTTGTGCACAAAACAAAGTTATGTTTCATACATTCAACGAATCATGCACCAAATAGAAAAATAGTGAGGGCACATAACTAAGAGAAAGTCATAGCAAAAAATAAAATAAGTACCCTTCAGTATAAATGTCACACTCCACAAACAAGTACTAAATTAGTCCGAAACAAATAGGATGAAACATAAATGTCAAACTCAACTAAACACAAGTACCAAATTAGTTCTGACATATAAACGATGAAGCTTAAACTAACCAAATAGGTAAGCTAAAATGCGAGGGAAAAAAAGGAAATTGTAGTCTTGAATCTTAAATAAGCCGAATAACCATGAACATGTGAGAACATAACTCACATGAAAACCATCACCTAAAGGAGACAAACGACATAAGCCGTTGACCAACCTTTTATGTTTGTCCTCCAAGCCCCTTAAGTAAGTGTGTGCTGTCTCAATTATGGCAACCTTGTGCTTGTTGAATGGTTTTGTCACCAAGTCTAGCGCCAACCTCATTCTTGATGAATCATTAACCTAAATTTCCATAATTGACAAAGTGAATTATTCATTAATAAGAAGAAACTGATGATAATATGGTTACAATCAAATAAAAATTAACATACATGGATAATGTACGTGTAACCACGTACAATCTCTAATCCAGGTTGCTACCCACAAACCACAATCATTCCTTAGTTTAAAACAAAAATTCAAAATTAGTTCAACTAGACAGGCAAATGCAACATAAACAAAATTATTGTCAATAATATATACCAGCATATCTTGTTGTTCTCCTAAACTAGGCTCAATTAAGGGAAATTCTAAAATGACTAGCTTATAAGTTACTACAAATTCATAGAACAAATTATCCAAAGCATGGCCTCCACAAAACATGCCTACCAGAATGGCAATATATCATGAACAAATTAGTTTAGTTTGTGGCAATATATCATGAACAAATTAGTTTAGTTTGTGGTAGCATGTACCATTTCAATATTCAGGAGAAGTCCATATATAATATGTACTTACCATTGTCCTAACTGCCAACCTCCCTCTGCTTCATCGTATGCAAGGCTTTAAGTCTAGAAGAACAATATGTCGCCTTTCCAATTCTATCACCATTAGGTACCAGTGAACATAATCCTCATTGATTAGGATAAATATCTGTGAACAAATTGTGTGTCAAAGTTATTTGCTAAATAAATATGTAGATGAATAAATGACATAATGATAAGGTTCTTAAGTTTGTTTTGACCAAAAAGGAAGAAAATATTTTCTTTACTTTTTATTAAATGAGCAATAATATTTAATTAGAAAATCCTTAAGAGAAATCATAGGAGGATAGGATAAAGTGAAGTGGCAACTTATTCATTTAAAAGTCATTCTAGCAACTCAATTCTAGTAATAATTTTCGATTCCCTAAATTGTTCCTAAACCAATAGATCATCTTCCAGGAATATATAGCCTTAGAAACTATCGAGAAATCAATGTGCTTAAGGACTTTTGGTAGCTCTTCAAATGGAGAAACAAAGTTTCCAATTGCCATATCTACAAATTCATGTATTGAGTAGCTCGGATATACCTGAAAGTCAAAGGGTTTATGTAGAAAAATCCTGAGTAGTAGTCAACAATAAATGAGAAGAGACTTTAGAATTGTGGTATTTAACTACAATGGAACCATGTAAACGATGACCACTCACGATGGGGTCTCCTAGTATAAGTATCTGGTTTATGGGAAAAGAAAATACAAAAGGAAGAAGAGTATGAAGACAAAGGTGACAGAGAGGAAAGCTCTCACTTTTCCTTGTCCCTAATTCATGTTACTAGAAAAATACAAAAGAAACGAAGGCAAGCCTGCCATTAGTTCAATTTGCAAATTTTCACTTTAAATAGACCATTGGAGTTTTATTGTTCAAGACTTAGATGGTACCAAGGCAGGAACTAATGACTAGCTACTAGGTAGCCTAATACTAATCCCAAGTTGCAATTGGATTAAGGTTTATTATTTATTATGTGTTAATCTATAATACAAGCTGAATTGTTGCATATATATAGAAGAGAATGCTGAAGTTGATATCACCATATGCAGATGGGACTATGAGATTAGCCAAACTAAACAACTACATCTAGATACTTCCAATTTTTTTAATATCTTTTTCAGTGACCTTTCAATGACTTGATTTTTTTTCTAAAATTTTCTAGAAATATCAAATATACATAGCGAGTAAGAAAATTCTTCCCCTCAAAAGTTTAGCATACCTTAAAGTAGTTCTAAATGGTCATAATACATTGATTCTAGAGAAAAGACACTAGTTCTTTCTTCTTTTTCTTTTTGGTCAAAAGAAGGACTTGTAGTTAATTAAACATATTGAGTAAAGTTTGAGACATATATACTTGTATCGATCTGGGGTAACTCAAATAAGATCAATTGTCCTGAAAATGCTCATAATTAAGGAGAAAAAGATAATAAAAGCATGTACTAAGAGTAAATTTAATGGTCAAACATGACAAGAAGGTTTGACAAGGGTGTACCTGAGGTTGATACTATGACAGGTAACAAAAGAACCAAACAAAAGATGGGTTGACATACACACATCAAGTCAAGTAAAACAAAGGGAAAAGCATGCTTTACCTACCAACAATGGTTGGTTCATCTATTAAGAATCAGAGCACTTTGCTTTCATTTAAGTTTAATTCTTGTTGTTTGCACTCTAACTAGGTAGATACTAAAGCCTTAGCAGAGACTTGTGGCATATGCCATAGTCTTAAAATAAAGTAGCTCCCTCCTCATAAATTTTCTGCTATAAAAAAGGATAACTAAAAGGGTGAATCTATCAGAATTTGGACGTCCAAAAGTCATACATGGTTTCACTACTAGCCTGAACATTGTACGAGGTCAGAAACTTACGATTTGAAGGAAAATTGAAGATAAGCTGACATAAAAGATATTGACAAAAAAGATGAAGATACCAAGTTAAATTGCTACTATCATGTGGCATTATCTCTTCCTTTAGTTAACTCAAAAACTAGATTAAGATTGTTCTATATACTATCTTATTCTTGAAGTGGCGAATCCTTTTTAGCCTTACTACACTGGGATTATCCGATCAGAATGGATTAGTGTTTCACCACAATGGTTGAATTAGATTTAATTGATTAAGAAAAAAAGATTTAAAAAGGATAATTCATCAATTTAATTAGGTGTTATGAGACGAAATTGGATCTCTATCATGTGATTAATTTTCTGATTGAATTAATTTAGTTATGACATTTACTTTCTCTGTTAATATGCTTTTGCATTGCCATCCTTTCTGAATTGGTTGTTATTGGAAAGTTCACTCCATGATACATCGAACAGTTCATCTCAATAGGCCGCCTAACTCATATTGATATCATTTACCACATATTAATCTATAATAATGTCAAGTAAGAACTGGAGAAGCTAGATATAAATTATTTACTAGTTAAAGCTTAAAAGCTTTCCTTGTCCACAGAATCTCTATACCTTGCAAATAGGCACCACAAACCATTTACATGGAATTTAGCAATACACAAGTAACACAACACATGAGGGCCAATAGAATAGTAACAAGACATGCCATCATTGAAATATTGTGAACTTTGAATAGCTTATGTCATATAAGGAACTCTGAATTCGTATATGATTAGATATGAGGGCTATCTAACAATAGAGAAAATAGCAAAATGTGCAGGACGCCAATTCCAGGACTATTTTGGGAATTGAACAAAATTCCTTTTTTTTCACATAAAAATGATTTTATTATTAAATAGTATTGCTCATTTGGGATATTAAACTTATCTAATCCCTTCTCAAAATAATAATAATATAGCATTCTACAAATATTAACAAATTACAGCACTACACATGAACAAAATTTAAAATAAGCAATGCATGTGCATACCTTTGACATGGTCTCAATTTTGCCCATGAACTCATTTGCATAGAAGTCTTTTATTGATGGTGGACTATGGTGCCAATTTAGCACCAATCCGTTGGTTTAGAAATCACAATTATTAATATTATATATTCTAAACTAATGGCTGATTATAATTTATAATGACTACAACATATAATGATCTCTCAACAAATTACAAAAAAACACACTAAGAAAGTCATAGGAAGGAACCAGCTGGTGTGAACATTTGGTGGTTGCCCTATCTTCATGTGTAAGCATTCATGCAAGCAAATCAAGAACCCCATGTGCATACATGACTTAGGATTTCACCAATTGTTTGATTCATGGTTATTTATACATTGGCTGACATGTAAATAAGGTATTACTGATTGATCAATAGGTTCCTTTAGAATCAGCGTTCCAATTACATCCCTAGTTGCATGGCAGTTGTCCCTTCCACCAAAACTTTCTTCCTGTTTTCATTATAACAAAAATGAGTATATCTGTTAAGGATTCCATGAAGCACTCGTATGAACAAAAAAGTGTGCATAAAAATTTATATTCATTCATTTGGTTGTTTACATTTACTTTCGATACTTTTCACACATATAGGGTCCAAAAATGAATGTAGCTACTTGCAACCTCATCATTATTCAAGTGCATCCACTTGGTGCCTGAATAGCATGGACCCACTGCACATGGCAGTTACTAATTAGTTCAACTGAAAGTTAACTCATTACTCTAACAAATAAGGCTTCAAATCATAGTTATAAACTCACAGTTGGATACTTTTCCAAGCTTTTGTGAGGTATTTTAACAGGAAGAAAGGGATCTATTGTTGATGGAATATTCGCATGGACTCCTTTTGTTTGAGTCCTTCTTCAAAGAGAAGAGCTTTCTACCTAACTTCGATCTACTAGCACTCCCTGAACTCACCTTTTTTGAGTTTACATTTGTTTTCTTTTCCAAGTCTAGCTTCCATTATAACCTCGTTGCATCTTGATCATTGATAGATGAATTCATTGTTGGTGGCATGGCATAGACTATCGATGGCATGACATGTTGATTGGTGTCTATAAACCCCAGTGGCTTGTAAAAGTGCGGGTAAGTGGCTGAAGACCAAAAAACAGGAGGCGTTTGTCCCATGAACATGCTTGTTAGGTTCGTAATAGCTGGAGTCATTTGCTTAAGGGCAGAGTTGTAGTCACTCGCATTTGCATGCTGCCCATTAACTTCCATAGGTTGAGTAATCGCGTCACCCCCTGAATGTGTCCTTTCACTATCATGGTGGCTGCAAATCATTAAGGTTGAGTTGTTACTAAGATCTATATAATGTGTTTGAAGGGAATATGGAAGTAATATATTGATTAACATTCAACAAGTTGTGGAAGGTGTCCATCAATGTAAAAATAAAAGCAATTAAAGAAAAACTCATGAATTTTACATAATGGGATATCGCATACATCTTTCTAGCGTTAAACAAACCCAGATTAACATATTACATTGCATGTACATTATTGAGCATACAATCTATGGTTTATAGTTTAGCTCCTAACATTAGTTTTGGTTTATAATTACAAACAAGGCACTAGATTAATCGTGGCAATAACAATTGATAATCTGTGTCATACTTTACTCATTCATTGATAATGGTTTTTCACTTTCCATACTACATTTGCAAAACTTATTTTATTATAATATGTATCACGCATGTATTCCAAAAAATTGCATTTCCATAAGAAAACTTATAAATTTGGAATGATATTGAGATAGGGGGTTTTGTAATATGCAGCAAACACGACCTGGATGAAATTTCAATTGGTCCGTCTTGTAAAGCATTTGGTTAGGCAAAGGTAGTGAAGTTTCCACGGTGTGTTGCCTTTTTTATGATGAACCTCCTTCTTAGCCTTCCCCTTTTAATGGTGTGTCCTGCCTACCTCTTCCTCATTGTTGCCAATCACCTAAGAATTAGCAAGTGTTTGTTCCAAGCAAATAAAAGATTAACAAGCATTAGATGGACAAAGCATTAGGTGCACACTTGATTTATATAAGTGGTGGTGCATGACATGATTACGAGCGATTCGGAATCCTCCTCTTTCATCCCCCACTCACCATGCATCATTTAATTGTTTGTGTAGGTTGTGTAGTGTGCGTCGATTTGATTGAGTACTAAACCCTAACCCCATTGCTTAACCTACGCACTGCTACCCCTATCCATCTTGATAGTTGTTGCAAGTCACTTCATGGCTTGCTAGATGTTCCTTCACGCCGTCTCCCATTGGTGAGTTTCTTTCATCCTAGAGGATAAGTGTGCAAAACGTGTCCGTTTGGGACTTTGGGCAACCATGAATTTGAATTTCATTTTGGTTACACTGTGAGTGAGCGTATGTCGTCGTTTTGTTGAGTGTTTAGCACCCGTTTAGAGCTTTCAAAGACTTTTATAAGATGGTTATTTTTTAAAGGGCATAGGATAATAACTGAACCATATTTTATTGAAAAAAGTATATCAATCTAAATATGAAATATGAGGGCTTGTTGTTTGGGTTGTATCCTCATATATGTTCATTATTTGACTTTGGTAGAATAGTGATGCACTGATTCATTTTTTTTATCAATTTTTTTATTCACAAATTTACATAACAATAATCACAATTTTTGTATTTTAAAGAAGAAGCATATTTCATATATTTATTTTTCAAATTAGGTGTATATGAATGAGAAGGATTAATAAATTTTATGATAAACGCACTAAACACCTTTGAGGTTAAAGGTTTGGAATTATTGAAAAATAAAATTATATTTATAACTTTTTCTTTTAAAGTATATAAAACAACTTTTACAATAATACTAACTAGAATTTATAATTAAATAAATATCTTTTTATATAATAAACTAATATTTAATAATGTTATATAAATTGAAAGAAAAAGTTAATAATTTCATATCAAGTATGTTTAATGATCACCTCGTAGTTCATAAAATAAAAAAATATTTTTAACTTTTCTTTCGAAGTATATAAAATAACTTTAATAATATTAATATGATTTATTGTTAAATGAATATTATTGTATACACTCGTTATATTCTAATATCAAATATAATGTTACTTTTACCAGATTTTATTTGCAATATTAAGTATTCTGGTATTGACAACCTAAAATTGTGTTATCAATTTCTCAACCAAAAGCCTTGTAACACCCTAATATTTAACTCACACGCCTAGGACGCATTGAGATTAATTATTAGTTATTACTCTTTTAAATTCCTTTTATCCAAAATACTTAGTGGAAAATATGGGTAAAATTTTTTTTTGAAAACCTAAATCAAAACTAAAGTCATGCGCGTACTACCATGAACAAATCGTAAAACAGGAAGAGAACTTAATCATACAAGTTAAGAGCAATAAAGAACACATTCATCCATAGAAGCAAATATCATAACATTAAATAACATAGTTGAATACATAGGGATTAGCAAGACGAAGTCACACCCATAGTGGGCTAATTCCAAATACATAAGTGAAAGCAATACATAAAAATAGGAAATACATGGGAACATTAAAATACTAGATACTAGCTCGTCGTATCCCTTCCTCAACCTATGAAGGGAATCCTGGCAAGCTCGGACTCTATAGGGATCCTCCATCATGATCTACTAGCAAGGCTCATACTCATCCTGGGAGGTACGAACCCAATGAACTAGGTGAGCTCCTCGGGTGTGCAAGCGGAAAGGGGGATGGATGTGACCCCTGTGACATGGGCGTATCTCTGGGCATCGAGTTAGCCTCCGCCACGTCACCATGTCCTCAACCCTCCAATGTCCATGGGGGCCGTAGGGGCAGATCCCTTCGAATAGATGTGGGTGGGGAGTCCTCCAATGGTCAGTTTGGGAATGCCTGAGCAAGGAACATACTCGGGTAGTTGTGCACGGAAGGGAAGGGCGAGCATGATGAGTCTGGTATAGGGTCGATCCTCTCGAAAATCATGCCATTGCCATACGTGAAGTGTAACATCCTCCCAAGCACAACCCCATTCTTAAGCTATGATATCGTACTCGAGAGTTGTTACTTGTTAATTAGTGGACCTCTCTTAATTATCTATAGCAAGCTCGATTTACGTACGAGATAACTAAGCGTAATTCTATTACAACATATTACAAGTAAACATCAAGTTTATTAAACATACAGCTAAAATACATAAGGAAGCTCCTCTATAAGCTTTAGTACATATATCTCTTCTAATACATTTACGTACATACTCATTTCACTAAGTATAGCAGAATAAAACAACAACTACTACACTCCAGCAATCCTACACTCCTTTGCATAGCAGCATCATCATCCTCTGGCTTAACCTGAAGGCGACACGGAAACACAAACACACAGGGGTGAGAATTACATAATTCTCAGTAGGGTAATTCCAGTTGCACAATCATAAATGTCATCGTCATCGCCCCAGCCACTTCGGTTTATTAGAAAAATGTGATCATGTCATCTAAATTAAAGATTCATTTTAAAGTTTTAAAATCATCCTTCCGAAGTGGGTAGCTTTTATTATTCAATCACTTAATACACACACATAATACTACTCAATAGCATAGCATTACATTTTGAAATATACGTGCCCTAATTATAGGGGACCTTTCGTGCCTATTAAAGGGGACTTTTCCATGCCCATAAAAGGGGACTTTCTCGTGCCCATTAACGGGGACCTTTCCATGCCCATAAAAGGGGACTTTCTCATGCCCATTAAAGGGGACCTTTTGTACCTAACCTCATAAATAAATTCACATGCTCAATTATTCATATTCATATTCTTGTACTCATGCTATACTAGTACAAGATGCTATTATTTCATCAATTTCAATCATCAATTCATTTTCAGCACAATGGTAGACTTCTCATGTTCATAGCACAATTTATTTGCATACCAAACCATTAATTCAGAGTCTATAAAAAATTTTAATAACACCTCAATATGTCTAGAGACCCTCAAAATTTCAAGACATATAGAGCTCTCTAACTCCAAAAGATGCTCTAATTGATTTCTCTTCACTACAAGGACTCCAAATCAAGTCACAAACCTCCCTTAGACAGTGATGTATGATGGCTCAAAGTGGGAAAAAGTGATGGATTAAAATTCTAATCGGTTGTATTTGTGGGGTTTGGGGTGTAGAACAAGTTTTGTGAAGGGAGTTTTGGGTTTTACCAAGTCTAGGCTAGTGTTTTTGGGGTTGAAATGCAAGTTTGGCTCATGGAAATGAAGGTTTCTGTTCCTCCTTTGCTGGCCGAATTTTGATGTATTTTTTGGGAAGAAATGTGACTAGGCTTCTTTAATAAATGCAATGGAAGATATTTAGTGAAGTAATCATCATTTATGTGACAAGGCAACAATGGATGGCTAAGATTTAATCTTGGATTCCAAGATTAAATCTTGGCCTTCCACTCTAAAGAGGTGGATATTATTCATTGGTTATGATGGAAATATCTTCAATGTAGAAATCATACCGAATCTCACCGAACGGTAAATGTCGTACGATAAACCGATATTGCCCGAAAATTAATTCTAAGCATAAAATTGCCATTCCACACATTTCTAATCTTATTCTCATATTTTCCTAATTTCGGGCACCTTGGCTAAAATCTCAGTTTCAGCTCTGGGGCCGGTGGCAGGTTACTATTCACCGGCCCGAAATTTTTTTTTTTGGAAGGTTGTTGGGCCGCCCATCATTGCTAAACTATTATTTTTGAAATTAAGATTAATAAAGCTCAAATTAATTTTTAATTAAATTTTAGGGTGTTACATGAAGTAGGAGTGAAGCGAAAGCTGGAACTTGGATGCGTGAATAGGCATCCCATATACGCAAAAATGCAACGTACAACGACCCTCAAAATGATATGACTGATAATCCGAGTCAAAGTGCACCTCCCAGAATGGCGTGTCAATGAAGACCACAAATGTCACCATCGAGATCTGAAGACGTAACGGAAGAGAGAAATGGAGAGGGTGAGAATCTTACTAAAGAATCTCGAGGAAACCTCCTATCCTAATGTCATCATTTACGTCCCCAAAAACCTTGGGTTTATTATGAAAAGGTTTAACATGCAAAGGTTTATTATGAGGTTTTATAAAAGTAATTATCCAAGATTAGATTTTTTTATAATGAATCTTAATACATGAATGCAGCATAGCAAAGCATGAATGCATGACAATACCTTATACAAGTAAACCAATAAAACATGACATCAACAATTTATCATCATATAAGTGGCATGTAATTTCTCATGAAAACCTTTCTCTTTCGTAAGTATGGAACTTCACAACCTTTTCTCTTTCTCAAACTTGTGACATAAAGGTATCAAACCTAGAATCATTGCCACCCTAAACTAGGCTATGAGCTCATACCTCAACTACTCATCACTAGTTTTTACTTATCCTCTTGATAAGCGTAACATAATCACAAAAATCTTGACTCTCAGAGTACGGGTAGGGTGCCTAAGGATCACCCATCATGGGACTTTTCCTTCTTCGAAATGCATCAACTTGTTAAGAGCAATGACTTTGTCTGCTTTGACAAACTAACTTCAATGCCCTCATGGTTTTACCTTCTCCTCACCATAGCAGAGAAGTACGTCTAGTCTTACAAAATGTGTTGGTTAGACCAGTGACTTGTTCGCTTCGATATGGCTCGGCATCATACCCAAGGTTTACTTTCTCCTCACTATAGCAGGAGAAATGTGTCTAGCATGTTCATTTTAAAATCTTGCTTTCAAAAACTTCTTTAAGTCTCTCAAATTTGACGGTAATTTGACAACATAATGGTATTAAATTTCCTCAAATTTGAGTCATGCCACATAACTCATTTAACACATGCTTCCTTATTCAATATCTCAACTAAGCAAACCTTTAAAATCATATAAACATGTTCACCCATTTCATCAATATCTCATATCCTTCTACATCTTAATCATAACATGCCACATTATCATAACAATCACGTCATGAGTTCAAATATTCTCATACACATGCCATTAATACTTTCACATAGTCTCGATATCAGAACTATGTGTTCACTGGTCATTTACTCTCATCATCTTTCCTATCTTATTGTATCTTATGCTTTGACCCTTACGGGTCTTAAACTCGTGTTTAGTTATCCTAACACCCATAACAGATCTTCAATGCACCTAAAGGATTATTACTTGTAATTCTCTCTAATTTTTATGCTTACTAACACCTCGAAATAGCATTAGATTGGATATGATGGTTATTATCCGATTATGGGGTTCTAGAATCTACGTTTTTAACGGCTTATATTCAATTCCTAAACCAATTATCAGAGATTCCTTTATATATCTACTAATTGTAAACCATTTTCCTAAGTTCAATTATGCTGAAATGTGTAACATCCTCCCAAGTACAACCCCATTCTTAAGCTATGATATCGATACTCGAGAGTTGTTACTTGTTGATTAGCGGACCTCTCTTAATTATCTATAGCAAGCTCGATTTACGTACGAGATAACTAAGCGTAATTCTATTAAAACATATTACATGTAAAAATCAAGTTTATTAAACATACAGCTAAAATACATAAGGAAGCTCCTTTATGAGCTTTAGTACATATATGTCTTCTAATACATTTACATACATACTCATTTCACTAAGTATAGGAGAATAAAAATAACTACTACACTATAACAATCCTACACTCCTTTGCATAGCAGCATCATCATCCTCTGGCTTAACCTAGGCGACACGGAAACAAACACATAGGGGTGAGAATTTTATAATTCTCAGTAGGGCAATTCCCAATCACAATCATAATGTCATCGTCATCGCCCAGCCACTTTGGTTTATTAGTAAAATTGTGAGCATGCAACATATATCAAAGGTTCATTTTAAGTCCAAAAGTCATCCTTCCGAAGTGGGTAGCTTTTAACAATCAATCAGTACATGTACATATATCAGAAGCTCAAACACATAGTAAGTAAATCTGGTTAAAGGATTTCATATGATATAGGTGATACATATGTTAAATACAGTAAAGTTATCTCAAAGTGACTTGATTTCCATCATGGCCATAGAAAGCCAATTAGTGCATTTTTTCTCTTTTCATTGACATAGGAAAGACTTAGTTCTACCAACGGGTATTTTCAGTGGACAACTCCACAATAGATCCGTTTATACCAACGGGTATTTATGGTGGATCACACCACACAAGGGAAATGAACCTTGTAAGGACTAAGCTCATTCCTATACGTGGTCATCGAACTTCATTTTTTCCATTTCCGAATCCCACACAGATCTATTCCTAGCCAAATACGTCTACCGACTCAAAATAAATTTGGGAAGTTACTACTTCGCCTTCCCCTCATTCAATCTAAGTCTTGTTTCTATTTTGTCCATATGTCAGAACATGCACAATTTAAATTTATACATCCTTATAATGGCATCATATACTTTTCTCTTTCTCAAATGCATACATAGGCCACATATAGGCAATCATTCACATTGAAATTGTCATTCTTTTCTCATACTTCAATCTTTAAAATCTATAGCATGCATTTACATGTCATAAGTCACATGGCCAAATACTTAATATCAAGTACTCATGTCATACTAGAAGCCAAAGTGCCATTACATTCTCAATTCAAAGCATTGTTCCATTCCCAGCACAATGGGCAGAGTTACGGTCCTAGGCACAACATTTCATTATCATAACAAATAGCCATTTCAAGAGTCACAAAAATTCTGTATGACACCTCAATTTGTCTAGAATAATCTGTAAAAATTTCAGGACAAACAGAGCTCTATAGCTACCTCAGTAAAATGTACAAATTTAGTGGTCAGGGGCCACCAATTCCCAGACCAGAACCAGTTCCCATAATTTTTAACCCTAGCAAATGATTGAATTAATTCACAATAAAATTCATAGTGACACTTCAATATATTAGTAACTTCGTGTAAAAATTTCAAGAGTTAGTTCAATCATTTGCTATGGTAATAAATTCGGACAAGTTTACTGCCTCAGTCTCAACAATCAGGACAACATCTGCCTTATTTCGGTTTCTGATTTTTCTGAAGCACCAAACCTTAAAACTAACACCCAAGAAAATTCAGGTAATTAGTTTAAGATGTTTACTCCAACATATAATTTTTATAGCTCATGAAAACACCCACAAATATTCCAGAAAATTCGTGAACCACTGCTGCCTACAGGACAACAGAAATTCCAGCAACCTAGTCCAAATTTATTTTGATAAAAACCATTTTATGACACCATCCAAACCCACCACCAAAATTCACACATCAATATCAACATAATATCATCCAATATAACCAGAAATTTCGGACATAACTCATCCCAAACAGATCAGAACAAATTTGACAAGAGAAGGCAAGAAAAACCCTACTTGTAGTAACCTATTAGCTCCTTGGCTTCAAGATTAATCAAACTTGATTCCTCCTCCTCCAAAGCTCCCAATCCCACTCCAAACCCCTCTTATATCAGTGATGTGTGAGGTACAAGACAAGGTTTTGATGAGGAATGGAAATTTTATCGGTTAGATTGGTAGAGAATTAGGTGTATAACAAGTTTTGTGAAGAGAGTTTGAGGTTTTATCAACTATAGGCTAAGGTTTTTGGGGATTGGAAAGCAAATTAGAGCTCTTGAGAAATGAAAAATGGAGTTTTCTGCTGCTCCTTGATGCATGGCCGAGGAATGAAGCTTCAAAGGTAAGCTTTTGGTGTGATATTTATCCTTTAGTAATATTAGATATTATGTAATATAAAATCCTAATTATTAAAGATAGAAATTAGAATGGATGGCTAGGATTTAATCTTGCTTTCCAAGATTAAATCTTAGCCTTACACTTGGGTAGAAAGGATAAACATTATCCTTTCATAAATATTAAACTATCTTTCTGTTAGAAATCGCACAAAATTTACCGAACGGGTAACCGTACGATTAAACCGATATTACCCGAAAATTAATTTTAAGTATAAAATTATCATTCCCACCTATTTCTAACCTTATTCCCATGTTTTCCCAATTTCGGGCACCTCAGGCCCAAATCCAGGTTTAAGCCAAGGCTGTGGGGCCAAAGTTACTCACCGGCCCGAAATTTTTTTTTTTTTTAGGTCCGTTGGGCCGCCCTCATCATTGATAAACTCTTAGATTTTTGAAATTATGATTAATAAAGCTCAAATTAATTTTTAATTAAACTTTAGAGTGTTACAAAATGAAATTTATAATTCTAATACTTAAGTGTTCTAGAATCCTTATTTTAAGTCCTTTTTAGTTACTTGTTCTTTCCTAACATTCCTAAATCGGTCCTTGCCTCACTCAAACACAATTTTATACATTTTAACTCCATAAAACAATATCAATACAATGGCCAAACAAACAAGGCAGAAATCGAATTGTATATCTCACATAATCACATGAATTCATGATTTTAAATACATATAAGTTGCTAGTTTTCTCTTGGTATAATTTTAGGAACTCAAAACTCTTTTAGAAACTAATTTATCTCATTAAAATCATGTAAATATGAGTGAGGGCAGTAGCTAAATTATTTTGCCCATAGGGTAGATTTAAAACTTAAAATCGTGTTCATAATATTCTCTAAATTCACCTATGCTTAGAAAAATCCCAAGACATAAACTATTGACACTTGTGATTAGATGCATCTCATACCAAGTCCATTATCATCATCACAAGGCTGAGATGGCATTCATCGAATGCTTCCATTTTCTAAGACTTTACTTGTGATACTTGGGCAAGTCTTTGAGCTCTAGAATATTTAAGTGATGACATAAACATAAACATGATATGCACTTTGTTTTATTCTTTATTATAAAATAAAGTGAGAGTATAAAATAAATATGAGATGCAACCTCCTTATTATCTTTAAAGATTAAGTGATAACTTGAAATATAAACATGGAGTGCAAGCTTGGAAATTTAAATATGAAAATGCAAGTTCATTTATTTATTCTTGAGAGCTTAGTGATGGCATCAAAAAGTAAACATGATATGCAAGGTATAAACTTAAACATGAATGCAAGCTTATTTTATCTTAACTAGAGCTCATACAAGACTTTAGAGGAACATCTATAGCCTTAATCCAACATGTATCTAATAATATAAAGTGAGCTTTAGAGTTCTTCACACCAAGTATTCAAAGAAGTCTTATGGTTTGAATATCATCATCAAGCTCAAGAAAATGGATTAAGGAATATCAACACTTATAAAAACAAACATAAAAAAGATAACTACTCATATTCTTTATTTTATTGTTCACAAGCTCTAGTAACTCTAGAATGGCCGACCAACTTTAAGGTTGGCAAGGGTAAACTTAGAGCTCTTTGAAAATATGTGATTAAGTTTCTTAAACAAAACCTTTAGTGAGCTACTTAACATTTTTATCAAACTTTGTACAAATAAAGGAAATAAAAACCGAAATCATTGAAGATGAAAGGAAATGAGAACTGAAATCTTGAGTAAGGAAAAAAAAAGGAAATTGAAATCATGTATGGTCCAAGACCAAGTTTTCAATCTTTAGAGGTTTCTCACATGGTATCCACAAGACCATTATCTTGAAACCTCATCATCAAGCCAAAGTTTTTCTCATCAACAAGGCTCTAAGGCGAAATGAAAAGGAGGATAGAAAGAGTTTTGAAAACCAAGAGAAAACTAAAACTTTTCTTAAAGGAAGTAAACAAAACTTTGAAAATAAAACCCTACCAAAAGTTTACTTGAAGTAATGAAAGAAAGCTTGGTCTTTTGAGGTGAGGAAGAAAATCTTCTTAGAGTTTTAGGAGGAGTTTTCAGCCAAGAGAAAAGAGAAGAAGAGAGGTTGTGTTTAGGAGAATGAAGAAGGAAAAAAGGGCTTCTTTGATCTTTGAGGAAGAGAGCTTAAAGTTTTCAATGGGTGTGTAAAGGATTCAAAGAGCTTTCAAGCTTGCATATTTATAGAGAAATGAAGCTCATGGATGGCCTTTGAGGGGAGGAAGGCTGACGGCCTTTAGAGGAAAAGGAAGGAAGAAAATATCTCTTGATTGGTATAGTTGTGAGTATGGGCAAGGCATGGTGAGGTATGGCTCCAAGTCTGGCCTAGGCATGGTTCTTTGTGTACAACTTAAACAACATGTGATGAATTGAAAGGGAGGATGTATTCGGCCATCATGTGCAGCCAAGGGGGAGGAGAAATTGTTCATCTAATTGTGGTTTAATAATGTGTTTAGGTGTATCTTTGATTAAGGTTTTGATTAGGAGTTTGTAAGAAGGTGTTTAGATGAGGTAATGGTCAATTAAGGTTGTCAAGACTTGATTTAGGGGTGGTCTTGCTAGATTAATGATTTAAAAACTCTTTTCAAGTCAAATTAAATCATAGACACAATTCCTTGATTTAAGGAATTGAGAGAGAATTTAGGAATCTTGAATCTAAGAATGAAATTAGAGTCTAACTAAGCAATCTTAGGTTCTAATTAATCTTAATAAATCATTTTGACTCTAGATTAATTATCAAAATTAATTAATTTTCGATTAGAGCCTAATATTGCTTAGGTTTGGTTAATTGTATCATTAGGCTCACTATACACTGTTATAGGGCAAAACGGTAATTTCATACTAAAACTGCTCTGACCTCTAGCCCAAACTAACTATCATGATCCACTCATAAACATCATTCAAACTTCCTGAAAAAGTTTGGGTCCAACAGCACCTTTACCCGTGTAAAATGCTACAAGGGTATTTTGGTCATTTTGAGTCGAAAGTTTGAAAACGATTTTCACCTTGGATGTCAAACACTACAATCATAACCCCCTTCAAACATTGAGTTGACCCATTTGAGGATTGCCGGGTTGGCTACATTCAATTCTAGGTAAAAATGACCTCAGGGGCATTTTGGTCATTTGTACTCGCAGAAAAATCAGGGCATTGCAAGCAAGACATGAAGAACTTGTAGAATTAATAGCTTTTTCAAAAACAAATCACACAAACATATTTTAATTCTCCCAAATGTGCAAAATAATTTTGATAGTCATTCTTAGACGAGTAAATTTGCAATTTTACTAAAATATGTATGCTAATCAAAATGTTGATAACCATATTTTGATAACCATAATTATTAAATAGATGTAAGCTTATGGTATGAAATATAATATTCATTTAGGTGTAAATCTCCCTCAATATTATTATTGAAGTAATCCTATAAACTTTCAAAGAAAAAGTTAAAAACATGATTTAATTTTTTTAAACTATGCAATTATTGTGATTTTAAAATTGGAAGTTGTAATATTTAATCAAATAAAAAACTTTAGATTTATTTTATAATTTTTATTATGCATATATAGATGAGTTAATTATTACTAAAAAATGAGTTTAATAACATAAATGGAGTTGAGTGTCATATTTGTATAAGGATGAGGTGGAGTGCAATGACTCTAAGGCTCAAGGGCATTTAGTCTTACTTAACCTATATTTTCAAGATATCCTTACCTTCATCAATATTTCTAGGTAGGTGTATATGAAGAAGTAGGTTTAATAGTAAAGAACATATCCAGACTGACAGATGATTTTTATTTTAAAAAATAAGAAGGTATATAAAATTTGATGATATCCATACTTGATTAAATATTTCTAGTGGATTGAGTGCCTACGTTATATGTTACCGAGCAAACTTTTAGAAGATTATTGTATCTAATTTTTGTTACAAATTACACTTTAATAATTTGATTAAAAAAATAAACTCCGAGACTTGATTAAAAAATGAATAAGATTACCATCAACTACACCTTTATTACTTTTAATTTTTGACTCCAGTATTAAGTAATTGTTTTCTTAAAACCAAATTTTGACGCGTACAAGATTACAATGAAATATGCATATGACACACACACACACACACACACAGATATATATCATGTTCAAAACTTTTTTAAAAGTAATTCATATACAATTTGAAAAGTAATGATAAGTAATTTATTGAGCAATCAATTATTTTAAAAATATGTTGAAAATAGTAAAATGAAGCCACTAAAAGGGTGTTGTAATAGACCATGGTTCTGAAAATCGGACTGAGCTTGTTAAACCGGTTGAACTCAGAGCGGCATCCTGTCTAGTCGAGTTGGACCTGAAACTCCTCTCCAAGGGCTCAAGAATCACTTAGAGGGCGGAACTGCCAAATTGGTCAAACTAGCTTGGGCCAAATCGATTTTTTTTTTTTTTTATAAAAAAGATGCAAAATGGCATCATTTTGGGGTTTTTTCAAAAAGAACCTAAAATCTCATTTTTCCTAATTCTTTTCCTTTTTGATATGGAAAGTAGCAACTTGAGAGATTTGATTCATATGGATAATATTTATTTTGATTAAGGGATGAATTATGTTATGTTCTATAAGTTTTGTTGATGCCTAATTTAATTTTTAGTTATTTTATGAACATATAGTTTATTTTGTATTGTTATATATTTATATAAATACAAATTTTACTATATACCGGTTATATTTCGGTTGGACCCTGGATTAACCAGTTAAACCTTTGAACCTTTGAACCCTTGCCCTAACCAGTTCATGTCCTGTCCGGTTTTTAGAACCTTGCAATAGACACAAGGGTGTAATAATAGGCACTCCTTACAAGATTGTGTAAATCTTACAAAATCAAAGTTTGCTCATAACCAAAATATTTAATAAGGATCACCCTATAACGCCATCCCTTAGTACCTGAGTCGTGTTAAGGTTAACTTTTAGTTATTACGCTAGTGGCTTAATTGTTTTTTGGATAAAATAAGATATAATGAAAATAGTGGTAATGATTTTTCTTTTACACAAAAATCATACTAAAAGATTGCACGTGGATAAATCATATACAATAGTTATAACAATAGAAAAAGTAATCTTTCAATAATTATAGGCATTATGATTCATGATCATAAGATGTACACAGAAAGAAGAAACAAACCCATAGCTCAAGTGATAACCTATATCAGAATGGATTTTTAAAAACTCAAAAAGGTTGAAATCAAGCAAAAATTGTAACGTGACGAGGTAGGAGTGATCGGTCAAGAAGGCATGGACAATGAGCGGCTCCTAGCAAGGCCTCTAAGCGGAGGGGTACATGAATGAACCGATTACATACCCGAATGAGAGGGATCTTGAACTGTGTAGGTATGAGACTATACAGCTAAGGAGGGATTATATGAATTGATTGGTACTACTTATGCTAACAAAGATGCATCTTCTTTTCGGTGGCCCATCACTCAAGAACTCTATAGTTAAGTGTGCTTGACTTGGAGCAATTATGGGATAAGTGACCTCCTGGGAAGTTTTCCAGGAAGCATGTGAGTGAGGACAAAGCACGCTGAAAAGACCCATGTTGGTTTGTAGGGACGTTGTCAATCCATAAACCAGCAGGGATGTTACAAAAATCATCCTCATTGCTCCGTTATTGGCCAAAACTGAAAGTGCCACAAAGAAAAATGGAAACATTTGAGGTCCAACATACTTGGGGCTTATGTGTTTAAAGAGAGCTTTGAATTAAGATGGCGGCTCAATTTAAAAATGAATAGTGCCTGTGGTGAGCGATGGACAAAAGAGAAAATGATGTAGAAGATGATGCCAAAATTACAATAGTCAATAAAAGTGCTTGTGCAAACTTTGCCTAGCCATAAATCCTAACCCTCAAGTTGTGGGAACCAACGATATACATAGACACACTGATTTACCCTTCATAGTTGTCTTTACTATTAAACCCACTTCTTCATATACACCTACCTAGAAAGATTGAGGTAAGGTATCTTAAAAATATAGGTTAAGTAAAACTAAACAACCTTGAGGCTTAGAGTCATTGCACTCCACCTCATCCTAATACAAACATGACACTCAACTCCATTTATGTTATTAAACTCATTTTTTAATAATAATTAACTCATCTATATATGCATAATAAAAATTATAAAATAAATCTAAAGTTTTTTATTTGATTAAATATTACAACTTCCAATTTTAAAATCACAATAATTTCATAGTTTAAAAAAATTAAATCATGTTTTTAACTTTTTCTTTGAAAGTTTATAGGATTACTTAAATAATAATATTGAGGGACATTTACACCTAAAAATGGATATTATATTTCATACTATATGCTTACATCTATTTATTAGTTATGGTTATCAAAATATGGTTATCAACGTTTTGATTAGCGTACATATTTTAGTAAAATTGCAAATTTACTCGTCTAAGAATGACTATCAGAATTATTTCGCACATTTGGGAGAATTAATGTAATGCCCCAATTTATCCTGCCATTTAGAAATTACCAAATTATCCTAGGTAATTTTTACATATAATTAAAACGAACAATCCTCAATAAAGGAATAAGACATTAGAAGAGAGGTTAGGAGGTTCATACTAGAATCGCAAACCTGAATTTCTGTATGTGTAAAATGACCAAAATGCCCTGAGGTCATTTTGCCCTAAAATGAGGATCGTGAGCCAAGTCCTCAAGGGGATGTTTTGACAATAATAAGGGATTGTTTGTGTTATGTGTGTTGATAGAGGAGAAGAATATCAATTTTGAGTTTCGCGCGTGAAATGACCAAAACGCCCCTATGGTTTTAATTCTTTGCGTGCCCACTAAGCCGAACCTCACTAAAATATTTTAAAAGATGTTTTTAAGCTATGATTGGTCAATGGTTAAGCTTGGTGGCCTTCAAGATTTGAGTAAAATTACGTTTTGCCTTCTCTTTGTGCATTTTGTGAATTTTGAGATTTTCAATTTATGTAGCGAAACCTAAGCAATATTAGGCTTTAATTAAAGGTTATTAAATTCTAATTACTAATCTAGAGTCAAAATTATTTATTTAGAATGATTAGAACCCAAAATTGCTTAAAAACACCTAAATTGCTTACTAATTCACCTAAGCCCTTAATTGCAAATTCTCTAAATTTCAAAGATACCTTACCTACACCTACATAATACATGGAATACACTAATTTCCTCCTCCTTGGGCTGTAATGGCCGAATGGTTTTGTGCTTCCATGCATCATCATATTTGTCAAAATTGGCACAAAGCTCAAGGTATGAAAACAAGGAATCATGAAACATAATTCCATGTTTTAAGCCATGAAACAAGAATATGTTTTTCCTCCCTTGTTCCTCATTGAAAATCGAAAATAATCTTCCTCCATTTTTCCATTTATGAGCTTCAAATCCTCTATAAATAGGCATGCTTAAGGAGTCTTAGAAGCCTTGCTCATACTTACACATTTCTAGTTCTTACAAACACCAAAAGCTTTCTTTCTCCTCTTCTTGGCCGAAACTTCTTCTTCAATTTCTCAAGGAGATTTTCTTTCATTTCACTCAAAGAAACCAAGTTCTTTTCCATTCCTTCAAACCAAATTAGGTAGGGTGTTGTTTCTAAGTTCATTTTATGCTATGACAAGTTATGTTCCTAGCTCAAAATGTTGAATCAATGAACCTTTTCTATGGCTTTATCAATTCAGTTTTCCTTCCCTTTTTCTTTAATGGTTTCAGCCAAATGGCCTAAGTAGGAATAAAATGATGGCTTGATGATGAGGACCTTGAGTATGGGTTGTAAATCTATCACCAGTTAGGCCTCTAAAGCTTGAAAGTTCCACTTGATGCAAAACTTTAAGGAATGATGTTTTTATACTAACCTTGAACTTAGAACTCTATGTAAAAATAGTTTTCATTATGATTGATTTCAAAAAGTGTTGATGTTCATCTTTTAATCCATTTCTTTGAGTTTGATGATGAGGTTCAAGCTATAAGGTTGTCTTTCACACTTTGGCATAAAGAACTCTAAAGCTCACTTTGTCTTGCTAAGATATATATTGGGTTAAATTTATATTTCTAAAGTCTTGGTGGAGCTCTAGTAAAGAAATAAAATGAACTTGCATCCATGTTTAAATTGCCTTACACATCATGTTTACTTTTAATGTCATCACTAAATTCTCAAGAATAAATAAATGAACTTGCATTTCTCACGTTTAAATTCCAAGCTTGCATTTCATGTTTATGTTTCAAGTTGTCACTTAATCTGTAAAGCTAATAAAGAGGATGGATCTCATATTTATTTTATGCTCTCATTTTATTTTTATAATGGCTAAAAGAATCAATGCATGACATGTTTATTATTATGTCATCACCTAAGAATCCTAGAGCTCAAAGACTTGCCCAAGTATCACAAGCAAAGTTGGAACCATGGTAATGAGAACTCTAAAGCTCACTTTCAATTTCATTAAGATTATTGGAGTCAAATAATTCATTCTTTAAGAAGTCTTGAGTTTGGAGCTTAATAAGACGTAATAAGAATTCTCTCTTCAGGTTCCATGCGACTCGCGCTCCGTTTCTTATTTTCTTTATTAAGATTCTTTTCTCTCACTGGTCCAGTGTGGACTACCGCTCAGTTTCTTATTTATTTCAAGCACTTGCATCATGTTTAAATTTCAAGTCTTGCATATCATGTTTATATTTCCAAGTTATCACCTTATAAAAACAAGATTAAAATGAGGTTGCATAGTATGTTTATGATTCTAGTTATCACCTAAATCTCTAAAGCTCAAGACTTGCTCCTTTTATCTTAAGTGAAAATTTTAATCGTGAAGATTCTTTCAATGTATAAATTGGCCTCATGATTAAGGTAGGCCTAAAGTGATTTTAAATAAGCTATTGATTTAGTTCTAAAATTTCTTTCAAGAGTAACAAAAAGAATTAGTTTTTAAAAGAGTTTTAAGGCTTTGCAAAGATTTTACGGAATACTAGAAAATGTGATTTTAAGCAATTATGTGAGGTTCATGATTCAACCACTGATCTGAGTTTAGTACTACTGTATGATGATGGTTGGATATGTTTATTATTGAGGAACAATTCTATGCATGTTAGAAGAGAAACTAGCTACATAAAACAATTGTAAAGCTAGGATTTAGCTAGTTTTTGATCCCTTTAAATTTAGTCACTGCCAAATCTATTTTAGTATGTTATAATTCTGTCTAAGATTGGTTAGCCACGAAAAATTTGGTAACAATTAGTATAGGATTGATCTGAACACTAAAAAAATGAAACTAGCAACTAGGAAACTGTAAAAGCAAGGTTTCTAGAACTCTAAAAAATGGAATTTATACATTATGTACAGAACCCTTAGAAGTTATAAGGATCTGGTTTTATTATATTTAGATAAGTGAGAATGATTCATAATTGGTTTAGAAATTAATTTTAGCTTCATAAGGAAAGCCGATAAAGAAAAGGGTTAAAAATGCAACTCTAGCACACACGTAAAACCTTGAGAAAGATTTACTGCCTATGCTGTCTCATATAGTTTAATAATATTCTTAAGGCTTATAATTAATGGTAATAATAGTAATGAGTCCCTTAGATACATATGAAATTAGTTTGATAATTAAGGTTACCCGATTTTAGAGTTCGGTTGTTTAAGGAGCTTCCTGAGAATTTTAGATGACATCTTTTGATGCTTGAATGTAAATTTATATCATGATGTAATGCCTATTGAGAATTTGATATTATTGAATGATTTCATGGCTTGCATGTTATAGTTGCTGTTGCAAACAATGAGAATGCTTATGCATGAAATATGAGAATATGTCATGATAATTATAAATGATGAGTTGCATTATGATATAATATGCAAAGACTTAATGGTGACTTAAAATTATGAGGAAATGATCCTTTGGACCCATCAGACTATAGGTGGTGAAAAGGTAATTCTTGTCCCCTAGCCCGTTCTCTCAAAAGAGTAGAGTTGGGACTTCAACTTATCAAAAGGGATAAGTTTATGCTAGTGACGACTAGTAAGGTATGAGCTCATAACCTAGATTACTCCTAAAATGGTGGAGTATAGGGTGGTCTAGGAAAATGATGATGAAAGTAACTTTAAGTCACCTAAGGAACTAAGTAACGTATTATGTGATTATGATGTTCTTCTATGGATAGTATTTATGAGATGATGATAAGAAATATGATGTTCTTCTATGCATAGTATTTATGATATGATGATAAGGAATATGATGTGGTCTTATGCATAGCTATGTTATTATGATATGCTAATGAGATATATGATAGGAAAATTTCATTATAAATATGACATGCTATGTTTATGATGCATTATAAGACGCATGATTAAAACTAACGGACCTCGGTAAAGTATATGAACTTAATAAATGAATCTTAGCATGCTCACTATTTCATAATAACCCTGAGGTTCCTGGACGATGATGATGACACAATGTATATGAGGTGAGTACCCTGAGATTCTTTTATAAGTTTCTCATTCACTCTTTTTTCTTTCCATCTCGTCTTCAGAAAGTGATGGTGATGCTCGTGATTCCGTTGATGCTCTCACCTGGTAGATGCACATGATCTTGTGAACCAGCTTATTATTCTTGAGGAATGTGTCGCTAGACCTTAGCTTGAACTCGGATATCTATTCCTATCTCTGGATTGTTATTAATAGGTGCCGTTAATAGATGTTTTTCCATCCATATATTATTTATGTTTTGTTTGATTGCCTACATCTAGCTTAACTTTGTTGGTAGGAAAAATATCTATGTGATATGTAATTATGGATGTCATATGATGGAGCCAATATATGTGTTCTTCATGAAATGTCTTTCATTTCTGCTTTATCTTGATTATCGTTCACGTTATGCGCGGCTCACGTTTTCAATTATGTTTTTTAAAAAATGGCTTGTAATTTTACTAAGTATTTTCAAAACATGATTAAGAGCTGAAGCAAAGAGTAAAGTCTAGTAATTAATCAGATCCTGCCTAGGTGTATTGGGTTAATTATGAGGGTGTTACAATTAAAATATGTTTGTGTGATTTGTTTTTGAAAAAGCTATTAATTCTAGAAGTTCTTCATGTCTTGTTTCTCATTGATAAATTGATAATACAATTTTAGGTTGTCAATACCAGAATACTTAATATTGCAAACAAAATCTGGCAAAAGTAACATTATATTTGATATTAGAATATAACTAAGTGTATACAATAATATTCATTTAACTATAAATCATACTTAATATTATTAAAGTTATTTTATACACTTCGAAAGAAAAAGTTAAAAATATTATTCTATTTTATGAACTACGAGGTGATCAAACATACTTGATATGAAATTATTCACTTTTTCTTTCAAATTATATAAAATTATTAAATATTAGTTTATTATATAAAAAAGATATTTATTTAATTATAAATTCTAGTTAGTATTATTGTTAAAGTTGTTTTATATACTTTAAAAGAAAAGGTTATAAATATAATTTTATTTTTCAATAATTCCAAACCTTTAACCTCAAAGGTGTTTAGTGGTGTTTATCATAGAATTTATTAATCCTTCTTATTCATATACACCTAATTTGAAAAATAAATATATGAAATATGCTTGTTCTTTTTTTGAAATACAAAAATTGTGATTATTATTATGTAAATTTGTGAATAAAAAAATTGATAAAAAAAATGAATCAGTGCATCACTATTCTACCAAAATCAAATAATGAACATATATGAGGATACAACGCAAACAACAAGCCCTTATATTTCATATTCAGATTCATACTTTTTTTTCCCAATAAAATATCGTTAGTACTATCCTATGCCCGCTAAAAAATAACCATATTATAAAAGTCTTTGAAAGCTCTAAAGGGGAACTAAACACTCAACAAAATGATTATGTGCCTTCATTCACAGTGTAACCAAAATGAAATTCAAATTTGTGGTTGCCCAAAGTCCAAAATGGATGCGTTTTGCACATTTATCCTTTAGGATGAAAGAAACTTACTAATGGGGGAGGTGTGAAGGAACATCTAGTAGCCATGAAGTGATTGCAACAACTATCGAGATGGATAGGGGTAGTGATGCCATAGGTTAAGCAATGGGGTTAGGCTGCGGTACTCGATTAGATCGACGCATGCTACACGGCCTACACAAATGATTAAATGATGCATGGTAAGTGTGGGATAAAAGAGGAGGATTCCAGATCACTCGTAATCGTGTCATGCACCACCACCTATATAAATCAGGTGTGTATCTAACACTTTGTCCATCTAATGCTTGTTAATATTTTATCTGCTTGGAACAAACACTTGCTAATTCTTAGGTGATTGGCAATAATGGCGGAAGAGTAGGCCACGCCGTGCCGTTAAAAGGAAGAGGCTGAGAAAAGGTTCAGCTTGGGAAGGGCAACACACCGTGGAAACTTGCTATCTTTGCCCAACCAAATGCTTTTGCACAAGACGGTGACATGATTACCTAATCTATGCAAGTTAATGGGGCACATACAAATGCTAGTGACTACAACTCTGCCTTTGAGCAAATGACTGCGCTATTACGAACCTGGGAATTTACCCTTCGAATGAAGACCTTCTTGCTTTCCACCATGTAGACAGGAAGGTGTACAAAACTGGCTATCGATCTTGGTATGGATCCTGCCAAGTCTATGCAAGTGGTTGCAACTTGGATGTGGTTGGAGGTTGCTAGTTTTTGTGATCTTGTTGTGCATATATCTGAACTTCACAACATACAGATATACAGCATAGCCACTAAAACAGCATCATGGTTGGAGTGCTTGTTGCATGAACACTCTTTGGATGAAGTTAACCTCCTACATTTCAATTGGCTGGATTTCATGCAAGTCATCATTGGGGCTGAGACATCAATCCAACAATTAATGAATGACACAAGCATAGCAATAAGTGGCATTGACAACTTAATTCAAAGACCATGTTCGTGCATATTCAAGACATTTATATGCTAGCCATGGAAGACCTATTGGACTATAACTCGGAGACTTTAGGAACTTCAAGACAAGGATTCATTCGAGAACCCATTGTCGTTCCACCCTTCCACACACCCCCTTAGTCTCTACCAAAGAAAGATCCCTATTCATAACCTTCTCCAAATCATATCATGTTTATGAGTGGCAACTAAGGGGGTTATTCACTACCATGTATGGGGACTACGTAGAAGGATGCCACTTGCAACACCATATCGACCATAAATGTTTGGTCAAGTAATACTAAGGGATGCGAGACCATGCACATGGTCCTTGCAGGTGCACACAAGGTGAGATTTACTGTTAATGATAAACACGTATGGGCTCAAAAGTTCGACTCATCTCGGAAGACACCAATGGCAACCATATACTCTAGGTATGTCAGGAGCCTGTTAATACCACTTGACTACTGACGAGTCAAATAACTTAATTAAAGATGGCATGTACTACTTTGATTGCCTCTTACGTGTTCATTATGCTGCCTTTGTTCTATTGTCTATTTTTTTCCTTTTCATTAGGTGTTTGATAAGTCGTTCTTTTTTTTTTGCTTTGAAGTTGTTCCTTTTTTGTTCTGTTTCTTTTCCTAGAGTTGGGATACGTTTTCGAATTGTGTTTTATTTTTCATGTGCTCATAAGTTTGTTTTGCTTTCTTAGACTAGCCCCATATGCTATTAAGTGTGTTGTTTCTTATCTATTTGTGGAGCCACCAAAATTGTTGTCCAAAAAAACATACTGGATGTCTGCAAATGAAATGTGTATAATTGACATAATTTAAGCCACAACTATACAACTACTCTCTCAAGGAGCTGTAATGTTCATGTTGGCTATGCTTATTATACTAGCCAAACCTGCAACTTTGTGTCTTTCCTGGTTCACACAGTAATGACTAATATTTGGAAATTTTAATTGTGAAATTAGATACATTGTGAAATGTGACTTGCAATGAGTAGTCTACTCTTGAACATGCTAGTGGTTATGGCTTTGTTTGTTAACAACTAAAAGTGCTAAATAATTTGGTTCATATGTTAAATGAACTAAGTTTGAGTTTCCACATATTCATCTTGTTATTCTTTAAAAATTTATGTTTATGTTTGATTTAATGGTTGTCTAATTGGTTTAACTATAAATATATGAATTGCAAAGTGAGATATTATATTGATATTAAGTTGCAAATTTGTGTCAAGCTTAACTCATTAAGCTTAAAAGGATTAAATTAATGCATGGCTTGGTATTGTTGCATTGAGTTCAAGTAGGTTATGAGTGTAAGAAGCCAATAAAATGTGTTTGATATCTCATTGAATGCTCTTATTCACAGCTCTACTTAGTATGGCTATCAAGTTTGAAAAATATTACAGTATAAAAAGTGTTCTGAATTGAGGTCCTTGCAACATGGTTGTTGCATAGTCCCTGCAATCATATCGCATCAATAATTACAATTTTATCAATAATATTTTTTCACAATTTTTGCTGTTGTGGCACTATTGCAACCACAATTTATAAAACGGAATCTATTGTCATTTCCTCTCAAGTCCCAACTTCTCAACTGTATCATGGAGTGAACTCTTAGGTAACAACAGGAGTCAGGAAAGGATGGCAAATGCAAAAGCATATTAACAAATAAAGTAAATGTCATGACTAAATTAATTCAATTAGAAAATTAATCACATGATAGAGATCCAATTTCTATCTCATAACACCTGATTAAATTGATGAATTATCCTTTTTAAATCTTTTTTTCTTAATCAATTAAATCTGATTCAACCATTGCGGTGAAACACTAATCCATTCTAGGTCAGATAATCCCAGTGTAGTAAGGCTAAAAGGGATTTGCTACTTCAGAATGCAGATAGTATGTAGTACAATCTTAATCTAGTTGTTTAGTCAACTTGATAGAACAGAGGAGATAAGGCTACATGATAGCAATTTGACTTGGTATCTTCATCTTTTGTCAGGACCATTTATGTCAGCTTATCTTCAATTTCTGGTCAAATCATGAAGTTTCTTTGACTTCGTAGAATGTTCAGGCTGGTAGTGAAACCATCTATGAGTTTTGGACGTCCAATTTCTGATAAATTCACCTTTTTAGTTATCCTTTTTTATAGTAGAAAATTTATGAGGAGGAGCTACATTATTTTAAGACTACGGCATATGCCACAAGTGCTGTAAGGCTTTACAATAGTATCTACCTTGTTAGAATGCTCAACAAGAATTAAACGTAAGTGAAAGCAAAGTGCTCCATTCTTAATTGTAACATCCCAAATTTCGTCTAGGCTAATTGACTCGATGAACTCGAGTAATTGATTTATCGACTAGGCGTGGATCTTGGCCCCATAATGGGAAAGTTAACATTGGTGATTTATTATTGATTAATAACAAATAATGTTAGAATAATCAAGTGTGTCTAGAAAAAGATGCAAAGAATTACAAAAATGCCATTATTTAGTGAAATTATGAAAATACCTTTACTATGTAAAGAAAATTACCAAACTACCCTTGCCTTATTGGTTAATGACAAAAATGTAACAGGGACGAGGTAGGATTTCGGGTCCGAGAAGGCATGGACAAGGAGCGGCTCCTCCTCTAGCGGAGGGGTACATGAATGAACCGATTCACCAAATGAGAGGATCCTGAATTTGTATAGGTATGGGACTATATAGTTAAGGAGGGCTTATATGAATTGATTAGTACTACCTATGCCATAAAGATGCATTTCTTTTCGGTAGCCCATCACGAAGAACTACAGCTAAGTGTGCTTGACTTAGGGTAATTTTGGGATGGGTGACCTCCTGGAAGTTTTCCAGGAAGTGTGAGTGAGGACAAAGCATGAAAAGACCCATGTTGGTTTGTGGGACAGTCGTCAATCCATAAAGTAGCAGGGGATGTTACATTTTTGGTATCAGAGGTCATCCTTTAGAGCCTGGGGATGGTCTAACTTGCTTCTAAAGCATGCTCTGAGACTTTAGTGTCATGCAATAAAATCTTATATGTTTAGATAAGGAGTAAAATTTTATATGCGTGATTTTACCTTTGAAGTACTTAGTTCTCACACTGAGCTTTGTCTTGAGTCTGATCACCTCAATATTTTTGTTATGTGTGACAGGGACTAATGGCTCCAGGTAGGCGTCCTAGTACTAACAATAACGTAACAACATGCTTGATGAGGACCGGCGGCCTTCAGCAGATTTTGGAATATGGCTCAGCTGTTAGAGAATAAGCAGTGGTTGCTAATCAAATGATGGAAACACTGGGAAGACAAATGGGACAAGGGGATCAAAATGGCAATGGCAATGAGCGGTTAATGTTCTGGAGTTTCAAAAGGCATGTCCACCTCGTTTTAGGGAAATGTGAACCCTGATAAGGCAGAAGAATGGATATAGACAATGGAGAAAATCTTTCATGCTTAGGACTGCTCAAATCAACAAAAGGTGACATTTGCTACTTTTGTACTGGATGTGATGCAAATTCTTGGTGGGTGGCACGGGAAGGTTGGAGGGAGTTGGGATTGAGATTACTTTGGAGGTGTTCAAGGAGGCCTTTTATAAGAAGTATTTTCCTTTTCTATAAGGAATGCGAAGGAGTTGGAATTCTTGAGACTCCAACAGGGAAATATGATTGTGCCTAGTACACAGTTAAATTTGAGGAATTATTTAAGTTTTCTACCATCTACAGCAAAGCCCCAATGAAGAGTGGAAATGTGTGAAATATGAAGGGTCTGCGAGAATATCTTGATGACTGTAGGACCAATGGAAATTAGAGATTTCCCTACATTAGTGAATAAGAGCACTCTCGTGGAAGAATATGCCAAGAAGTTGACTATATCCAGAGCGAAGCAATATGATAATAGGAGGAAGTTTGCATCACAAGGCCCAAGATTTAAACCTCCTACCACCACGAAGGGATTTTTCCTATAGGAATGAAAAGGGAAGCGCCAAGATCGTTTAATAGCAAGGAATGCAGAAATGTGGAAAACATCATGGTGATAAACCATGTTTGTTTGGACAAAACATTTGCTAAACAGGAAGCCAGGTCACATGAGTGGGGAATGTCCATCTAGAGATTTGCCACCTTTTCCAGGCCATAACAACGGGGACGTGTTTATACTATGAATGAGGAAGCTACACGATTCAGAGGAACTCATTCAAGGTACGTGTAGAATTAATCAAGAATTCCTAGTAGTCCTGTATGATTCAGGAGCCACACACTCATTTATATCTTTGAAATGTGCGCATTTCTGAACTCCCATATATGATTTACCCATGATTTGGTCCATACACCTACTAATAAACACCTAAAGACGAGTCAAGTTTGTAAGGGTGTTCTTGTTCAAGTTGAGGGTAGGACATTCATAATTGACTTCATTCTGTCTACCATTAGTTGGTCTTGATCTTATTCTTGGCATGGATTGGCTCTCTACCAACCGTGTGATGTTAAGGTGCTATGATAAGACGTAGTATTCCCATTAGATGTCTCTCTGAACCAAAGGTCTCCATGTGTTTTTACCTAAATTCCTTCGAACTAGGATGTGGGAAGTCTAGTAAACGGGGAATCTTGTTGACTAGTGTAGCAGAGGGTGACAAGAAGTAGAAGGGATACTGGTAGTTGAGAATACTCCAATGTATTTCAGAAGATATACTAGCATTTCCCCACAAAGGGAAATAGAGTTCTCTATTGACTTGGTACCAGAAGCAGTCCGATTTCCATAGCTCCTTATCGAATGTCTCCTTTGGAATTAGTAGAATTGAAGAAGCGGATTGAAGAGTGTTGAGTAAACATTTCATCCGACCCAGTGCATCACCATGGGAGCTCTTGTACTATTGGTGAAAAAGAAGGATGGAGGTATACAGCTATGTGTTGATTATAGACAACTAAATAAGGTGACGATCAAGAACAAGTATCCTCTCCCAAGGATTGATGATCTCATGGATCAATTGAAGGAAGCGCAGTATTCTCCAAAATTGATTTGAGATTGGGGTATCACCAGATTCGAGTTAAGAAGTAGATATTCCAAACCTTTAGAATAAGGTATGGGCATTAGAGTATACAGTGATGTCCTTTGGATTAACGAATGCCCTAGCCATTTTCATGGACTACATGAATCAAATCTTCCGACCTTATCTCGACAAGTTTGTGGTTGTCTTTATAGATGATATTCTCATCTTCTTCGAAGGCTGAGGAAGAACATGAGATGCACGTTAGGAATGCTCCAGATCTGGAGCGGAAATTGTATGCCAAGCTCTCAAAATGTGAGTTTTGTATGAAGGAAGTAAAATTCCTTGGTCATGTCGTATCACGGTAGGAATCATAGTTGATCCAACCAAGATTGAAGCGGTCTAAAGTGGGAAAGGCCAACCACTGTATAGAAATTCAAAGTTTCTTAGGATTAGCTGGGTATTAGAAGATTTATCAAAGGATTCTCCAGATATCTTTGCCTTTGACAAAGCTAACTCGCAAAAATACACCGTTGACTTGGTCGATAGAGTGTGAAAAGAGTTTTCAAGAACTAAAGCGAGATTGACAATGGCACCAAGTGTTGGTCTTGCAGATCCATACGGTCCATTTGAGGTATATTGTGATGCGTAGGAAAAGGCTTAGGGTGTGTTATGATGCGGAACGGAAATGTGGTGGCCTATGCTTCAAGGCAGCTGAAGTTGCATGAGGTAAACTACCCTATTCACGATCTTGAACTGCAGCAATAGTGTTCGCTGAAAATTTGGAAACACCATCTCTATGGAGTGAAGTTTTCTGATCACAAGAGTTTCAAATACCTTTTCAATTAGAAGGACTTAAACATGAGGCAACGTAGTTGGATGCAATTTTTGAAGGATTATGACTTTGATCTAAGCTACCATCAGGGAAGGCAAATGTGGTAGAAGATGTTCTCGTAGAAAGACCTTGAGTATTTCTTGGATGATGATTAAGGAGGCAAAGTTAGAAGACTCCAAAACCTTAAATTGGGAGTAGAAGAGAGGCCTAAGAGTGTATATTTAGGTCAAATTAGGATCACAAGTGACATCAAGAAGAAGATTTTATGAGCTCAGCAAGAAGATTCAGAATTTCAGAAAACCATGACCTGGTTAATGGGAAGCATAACGGATTTCAGAGATAAAGATGGGATATGGAGGTATAAGATCGGTCTATGTTCCAGAACGGGAAATCTTCATCGTGACATTTTAGAAGAAGCTCACCAAGGTAATTTCTCTACACACAGAAGTCACAAAGATGTATAAAGATCTTAAGTAGATGTTTTGGTGGCCAAAAATGAAGGTTGATGTGCGGAAAAGGTGTCTAAGTGTTTGACTTGCAGAAGGTAAAGATTGAGCATAAGAAGCCACCAGGTACATTACAACCCCTTGAAGTTCAGGATGGAAATGGGAAAGCATTTCCATGGACTTTGTCACGGGATTACCCAAAACGCCATCAGGATATGATGCTACTGGGTTATAGTGGATAGACTAACTAAGTCTACACACTTTCTACCTATCAGAGCCTGCACCTCTCCCAGTACGGTGTGGTTCGGGACGACCAAGCGGAAGCTGGTGGCCATGTAACAGGGATGAGGCAGGAGTGATCGCGTACGAGAGCAAGACAAGGAGCGGTTCGCCTCTAGCGAGGGGTACATGAATGAACCGATTGCACACCAAATGAGAGGATCCTGAACCTATAGGTATGACTATCCAGTTAAGGAGGGCTTATATGAATTGATTGGTACTACTTATGCCACAAAGATGCATCTTTCTTTCGATAGCCCATCAGGAAGAACTCCAAGGTTCAAGCGTGCTTGACTTAGGGTAATTTTGGGATGAGTTACCTCCTGGGAAGTTTTCCCAAGAAGCGTGTGAGTGAGGACAAAGCATGCTGAAAAGACAGTGTTGGTTTGTGGGAAGTTGACAATCCATAAAGTAGCAGGGGATGTTACAAAAAACACCCTTATCCTATACATGGAATTACAAGAATACCACTGTCATTGTCTAATTACAAAAATACCCTTGTCTTGGTTAAAGTAATTACTACAATGCCACTACTTTAATAATTACCACTATTTTAATAATTACTACAATGCCATTTGCACAAATCCCTAGACTTATCTTTAAACAAGAATGAATCTAAGCCATTGGATTAAGATGACAATACAATAATTCAATCACATACATCATGCACATTCTTAACCACATACATGTACATAGACAATTCCATGCTAAAAATTAAAAACACCTATTAAAGCACAAGGTCACATTATGTAAATCTATGATGCATGCATGCATTAAATGTTATAAAATTTCCACTAACCATGCATGCTCAACAACATTTTTTGCATAAAACATGGAGCATTTTCATCCCAAAATTTGGCTAACATATTTGCATAAAACATGGAACATTTTCATCCCAAAATTAGACCAACATGCTTGCATAAATCATGCAAGCATTCTTCTTTCTTTTCCTGATCATTTCACTATAAATACTCTTCAAACTATCTTTCTTACCATTCATATTTTTGGCCAAAACTCCAGCTAAGTTGTGTTAAGAAAGGAGTCTTGTTTTCTCCAACCTTAAGCTCTCTTCTTCCTCTTCTCCTTCATCTTTAAGAACCTCCATTCTTAACCTCCACCCAAGCTCTCAACCTCAAACCACCACATCTCCAACATAGATCAACTCCAAACACCTATCCTTCCATTGCCAAACATAAGAACACAAGAAAAATCCTCTTTCCATTTCTTTTCCTTTTGGTCAATCCATTTAAGCTCCAAGAGAAGATTTGTTCTTCTCATTTCTTTACAAAAGATTAAACTTTCTCTTTGCAAATAGGAAAACACTCTTAGTAGCAATTTTATTTCATGTTCTTTTTTTATTCTTCTCTTATATTTTTCAGCTATTTTGATTAATGACCATGGCTTGATGATGAGGAATCATGGTTGTGGTTGTGGATCCATCATATAATTGACCTCTAAAGCTCAAGATTTGATTTTCTTTATTGTTAAAGAATTAATGGAAAAATGGTGGATTTTCTTTGGATTGTTTCTTTTTGAGCTTGATGATGAGTTCAAGAAATAAGGTTCTTGGAACCATGGTAATAAAGGACTCTAAAGCTCACTTCCTTTTGTTAAGATTATTTGAGGTAAAAGAGTTCGTTCTTTAAAAGTCTTGAGTTTTGAGCTTAACAAGATATAAAATGAACTTGCATCCATGTTTATGTTTTAAGCTCTTGCATATCATGTTCAAATTTTTAGCCTTGCATATCATGTTTAGATTTTGAGTTGTCAACTTAATTCTTGAAAATAATAATATGGAATTGCATATTATGTTTAAATTTCAAGCCTTGTATATCATGTTTAGATTTCAAGTTATCACCTTAATTCTTGAAGAAAATAATATGGAATTGCATATCATGTTTATATTTCAAGTCTTACATATCATGTTGTCACCTTAATTCCTAAAGATAGTAATATGGATTTGTGTATCATGTTTAAATTCCAAGCCTTACGTATTATATTTAAATTTCAAGTTATCACCTTTAATCTTAAAGATAAGGAAATGGATTTGTATTTCATGTTTAAATTCTAAGCCTTGCATATCATATTTGTATTTCAAGTTATCACCTTAAATCTTGAAGATAAGAAAATGGATTTGCATTTTCATGTTTAAATTTCAAGTCTTACATATCATGTTTAAATTTTAAGTTATCACCTAACCCTTGAAGACTTAAAAGTGAACTTGCATTCTCATATTTATATTTCAAGTCTTGCACATCATATTTACATTTCTAAGTTATCACCTTATAATGATAAAGATTAAAAATGAGATTGCATAGCATATTTATGATTCTAGCTATCACCTAAATATTTAAAGCTCAAAACTTGCCTCTTTTATCTTAAATGGAAATTCATGGCTATTGATTTGGTAATGTTTGATTCTTGAATTATGCAAATGATGATCTCTAGTATAATTGTATATATCCTGTTGAGCATAGCATATGCATTAGCTAAGTCCGATCCTTAATTTCTAACATCCTGGGTAGGAGCATGTTTACTTTTCAATGAGATATTGATGATAACATGCTTATGGATATATGAAATGAATGTGATGTATGCTTATGTGATTAATTACATGATGATTTATGGCATATTGTGATTATGAATGATTTATTGAAATTTCATATTTGATATGTTATATGACAGGAAGCAAATTTGGGGAAACTCTGCCGTTATACAACCGCCAAATTTGTGGACTTAGAAAAATTATGAAATTTTGAGAATGAAATGATGAATGATAAGTTATGATGTTGGTCATGTTTATATGCTTATGTTTGCATATCTAAATAACACGCTAAGATTAAAGGTGACATAAGACACATGAAAATGATCTTCTAGACTCCAAGAATTAATGGTTATGAGAGGTGATCCAATAAGGGGATCTTCAAACTCCAGGAATTAATGGTTATGGGAGGTGACCTAAAGAGGTGATCCTTTAGACTCCATGAATTAATGGTTATGAAAGGTGATCCTATGCCCCTTATCCCATACTTCTGGAGTCGGGAATTAGCTTATCAAGAAGATAAGTGTAGACTAGTGATAACTAGTTAGGTATGAGCTCATAACCTAGAACTCTCACGAGGATAGACTATTATGGCCCCATAAAAGAGAACAAGAAAGTTAAGTCACCTAAGAAAGTAAAGAGGAAAGATTATATTAAGATGAATTATGTTCCTTATGTTATGATAATTCATTCAAGTCTTGTGGTATGTTGCATAAGCATTGACATGCATTTCATAATATGGTATGATGCATTCATGACATTAAGATTCATGCTAAAAGATACGAGCCTTAGATAATGGTATTTGGAACTTAATAAATGAATCTTATTTATGTCCATTATTTTCATAATGAAACCCGAGGTTCTTAAGGATAAAGATGATAACATTTGTTTAGAGGCCAAAGCCCTACTGATATTCTTATACAAGTTTCTCATTCCCTCTCTTTTTTTCCATCTCGTCTTCAGAGGGCAATGGCTACGTTCGTGATCCACGTTGATGCTCACCTGGTAGATGCACTTTGATCCTACCAACTAGCCTTATCATTTTGTAGGTCATTTCACTACTCCTACTAACCTTGCTCGTGTGCTTGGATACTTATCTCTCTCTCGGGAATGTCATTAGTAGGTGTTGACGGTGGACCTCTTGGAGTGCTTATGCATATCTCGTGGAAAGGATAGCCTTATTTTGATAGTTTTGTTAGAGGTTATCTACTCTATGCATGTCCAGTAGGAGTAGTGGGAGAAGATGTTTTAGTAGGTTATTTTAGTTCCTATCCATACACTATTTATGTCTTTTCTGAATGACTATACCTAGCCCAACTTTGTTCATGGGCATGATATCCTTTTAGTAGTGTATTTTGGTGCGTGATGTGGAACGGTTAATACTTATGCTATAATTATATATGATGATATGGTTATGTTTATGTGATTGTTGTCCATGCATGTAACTCATTTTATTTCTTCTCTATATGTGCGAGACAGATGATGGGTTTTACTTCATACGCGCGGCTCACATTTTGTTTTTTTAAAAAAAATTTTATTGTAATTCATTAAAGTATTTCCAAGAGTTTAAATTAAGAACTGGAACAAAAGAGTAATAACTAATAATTAACTTAAATACGTCTTAAGCGTGTTGAGTTAAATATTAGGGTGTTACATTTTGGTATAGAGCAATTGGTTCTCACGGAAGGGAGGATTGGACAGACTATGCTTCTTGAGCATGATGCGATAGCTATGTCATATGTAGAACTTGATTGATAGGATAAGCTATAGGATAGGAATGCATGACCCATGTATGTGCATGTGTACCCCGTAACTAGCTCACTTTGCATGAAGTATTGAGCTGATCACCTCAGTGTTTGTTGCTATGTGTGCTTAGCAATCGATGGCATGACCACGATAGGATAGTACTCCAGGCGGAGGTAATCAGAATAGTGAACCTGGAGCCCTCAAGGACATGGCAAGGGCCATGCAGATGATGTTGAAACGGATGGACACAGGGGCAATACAGTTATGGCCCGATGCTATAGAAGGTCACGAGCATGCCCAATTAAGAGAGTTTCGCAAGGCAAACCCGCCATCATTTAGAGGAGCTCTAAACCCAAACCAAGCTCGAGTAGATTAAGAGTATGGAGAAAGTCTTTTTGGTGATTGCTTGCTCGAGGAATAGAAGGTGACTTTTGCTGCGTACATGCTTGAGGCGGATGCAGAACCTGGTAGATTGGCACTTGGAGGTGTTTTGACATCTGGCACCATGATCATTTGGAAGATGTTCATGACTTATTTTTACAAGAAGTACTTTAGATCTGAGTGGGAATGGCAAAGACGTGGAATTCATGCAGTGACTCAAGGAGGGATGAGCATTGCACAGTACATTGCAAAGTTTGAGGAGCTAATTAAGTTTTCGAGGATCTTGCAAGGAAATCCCGAGAGTTTTTGCAAGTGTGTTAAGTATGAAGGCTGGGCTGAAGGCAAAATCAACGTTGCCATTACACATTTGGAGATTAGGGATTTTCCTACCTAGTCAACAAATGTCACATTATTGAAGATGGCCATAAGAAGTTGAACGTGTCAAGGGCGAGAACTTCACAAGGAAGTTAGCACCGCAAGCTCTAAGGTTCAAACCACAATTAAGGCCAGGGGCCTCAGACTTTTATCATGGGGGTGGAGTGGTCCCCAAAGGCAAGACACCCTCAAGGGCCCGGTTGCATCCCAGCTTGCACCTATTGTACCATGTCCCAAGTGTGGAAGTCACATGGAGATCGACCTTGCTTGATGGGCCATGGAGTTTGCTTCAAGTGCAGGAAGCCTGGCCACTATGCTAGGAGTGCTTTGAGAGGAACCCAACGACCCAAACCCTAAACCACAACACCAAAGGGAGGGTTTTACCCTCGATGCAGAAGACTCGGCAAAGTCAGAAACCTCATAAAAGGTAAGTGTGAAAACTGTAGAACTTAATTGTACTATATGACTCTCGACACAACATCTAACGCCCCAATTTTCCTGTAATTTTTACTATCATTAGAATTACCAATTCCGTAGGTAAATATTATATAAAATTTGAGACCAAACAATCCTTAATAAAGGAATATAACGTTAGAAGAGAAGTTAGGAGCAATTCGTGCAAGTATTGCAAACCGAATTTCTGTACGTGTAAAATGACCAAAATGCCCTGAGGTTATTTTACTCAGAAAATGAGGATCGTGGGCCCCACCTATCCTCAAGGGGATGTTTTGATGTTAATAAGGGATTGTTTGTGTTATGTGTGTTAATAGAGGAGAAGAATCCTAATTTTGAGCTTGACGCGAAATGACCAAAACGCCCTTACGCTTTTTAATTTCAAATTGCGTCCACTAACCCGAACCTCACTAAAATGTGTTAAAAGGTGTTTTTAAGCCATGATTAACCATTGGTTAAGCTTCGAGTGGTCTCGGGCAATTTTTAAGTAAAATGACCGTTTTGCCCCTCTCTTTGTCAAGTTTTACAAATTTTGAGATTTTTGATTCGTCTAACGAAACCTAAGCAATATTAGGCTCAAATTAAAGCTTATTAAATTCTAATTACTAATCTAGAGTCAAAATTATTTATTTAGATTGATTAGAACCTAAAATTGCTTAAAACACCCAAATTGCTTAGTAATTCACTTAAACCCTTAACCGTAAATTCTCTAAATTGCATGAATACCTTGCCTACACCTAAAAAATACATGGAACACACAAAATCCTCTTCCACAAGGCTGTAATGCACGAAATTATTGAGTAATAAGTCAGAAAATTATTACACAAAAATCCAAAGAATGAAAACAAAGAATCATGAAAACATGGAAACATGATTCCATGTTTTAAGCCACCAAACAAAATGATTTTTCTTCCTTATTTTTTCCTCTAATTTTTGGTCAGATTTCTTTCCTTCCTTTGTCCATTTATGAGCTGAAAAATCTCTATAAATAGGCATGCTTGAAGATAGTTTAGATGCTTAGTTCATAACTTACACAAATTCTAGTCTTAGGAGCACCAAAAGCTTTCTTTCTTTCTTTCTCTTGGTTGAATTCTCCCTTCAGCTTTTCAAGGATATTTTGCTTCATTTCACTCAAGGAAACCAAGTTCTCTTCCTTTCTTTCAAATCAAATTAGGTAGGGAGGTGTTTCTAAGTTCATTTTATGCTAAGACAAGTTATGTTTCTAGCTCAAAAATGATGTTTTCATGAGCTTTCTTTTAAGTTTTCATTTTTAGTTTCTTCTTCCTTTCTTTTTAAAGTATTTTGGCCATATGGCCTAGCTTATGATGAGACCATAGTTTGATGATGAGATTCTTGAGTGTTGGTTGCAAAGCTTTCACAAGTTAGATCTCTAAAACTTGAAGGTTTCACTAGTTTCCAAAGCTTCTAAAATTTCAGTTTTTCTTTCCTTATTTTCCTTTCATGGTTTCGGCCAAATGGCCTAGGAAGGAATGAAATGATGGCTTGATGATGAGGACCTTGAATATGGGTTGTAAATCCATCACAAGTTAGGCCTCTAAAGCTTGAACATTCCATTTAATGCAAAACTTTAAAGAATAATGTTTTTATCTTGAGGTTTGAATATGAAATATGTATTTTTACTTTGTCTTGCTAAGATACATATATTGGGTTGAAAACATAATTCTCTTAAAGTCTTGAAGGAGCTCTAGTAAAGAGATCAAGTGAACTTGCATCCATGTTTAAGTTTATGCCTTACACAGCCATATTTATTTTATGTCATAACTAAATTCTCAAGAATAAATAAATGAACTTGCATATCTCATGTTTAAATTTCAAGCTTGCATTTCATGTTTAAATTTCAAGTTGTCACTTAATCTCTAAAGATAATAAAGAAGTTGCATCTCATGTTTATTTTATGCTCTCACTTTATTTTATAATGGCTAAAAGAATCAATGCATGGCATGTTTATTTTATGTCATCACCTAAAAATCCTAGAGCTCAAAGACTTGCCTATGAATCATAAGCGAAGAAATGAGATAATTGGAGTTAAAGAATTTATTCTTTAAGAAGTCTTGAGAATTGGAGCTTAAAAAAAAATGTAATTCTCTTCTCCCTCACCGGTCCTATGCGGACTCCGGGCTCAGGTTGCTTAAGATTCTTCTCCCTCTATTGGTCCTATGCGGATTACAGCGCAGTTTCTTGCATCATGTTTATATTACAAGTTCTTGCATCATGTTTAATTTTCAAGTTATCACCTTAAATCTTAAAGATAAAGAAATGGAATTGCATATCATGTTTATAATTCCAAGCTATCACCTTATAAAGATAAGATTAAAATAAGGTTGCATAGCATGGTAATAATTCAAAGATGTCACCTAAATCTCTAAAGCTCAAGACTTGCTCCTTTTATCTTAAGTGAAAGATTTAATTATGAACATTCTTTCAAGTTATAAATCGGTCCCATGGTTAATTTAGGCCTAAAGTCCTATGACTTCTTTCAAGTTTAACAAAAGGAATTAGTTCTAAAAGAGTTTTAAAACTTTGTAAGAATTTTATGGGAAGCTAGTAATTTATGTGTACTTAAAATGTGATTTGATGCTTATTAAGAATTTGGTGTCATTGATTGATTCCCTGGTTTGTATGTTATAGTTGTTGTTGCAAACAATGAAAACTTATGCATGAAATAAAGACATATTCCTGGAAGAAAGTGTATTCCTATTAAGAGTGCAATTTGGAAAGATTCTGGCTAAGGAAAGATTTGGTATTTAAGCGTGTCCATTGTGACCCACCTCTCTTCCTGGGAATCTCCAGATGCATGATTCCAGTTGGTATATATTATTTCGGCATAAGACTATAAATGAGAAAATGTTATGATGATTATGAATGAAGAATTGTATTATGATATAACATGCAAAGACTTAAAGGTGACTCAAAATATATGAGAAAATGATCCTTTGGACCAATCAAACTATAGGCGGTGAAAAGGTGATTCTTGCCCCTAGTCTGTTCTCTCAAAAGGGTAGAGACGAAATTTTACTTATCAAAAGGGATAAGTATGTGCTGGTGACGACTAGCAAGGTATGAGCTCATAACCTAGATTACTCCCAAAAGGGTGGAGTATAGGGTGGCCCAGGAAAATGATGATGAAAGTAACTTTAAGTCACCTAAGAAACTAAGTAAATGCATTATGTGAATATGATGTTCTGCTATGCATAGTATTTATGAGATGATGATGAGAAATATGATATTCTGCTATGCATAGTATTATGAAATGATGATGAGGAATATGATGTGATTTTATGCATAACTATGTTATTATATATGAAAGGAAAAGTTCATTATAAACATGACATGCTAAGTTTATGATGCATTATAAGACGCATGATTAAAGGGACGAACCTTGGTAAAGTATATTTTCGAACTTAATAAATCAATCTTAGCATGCTCACTATTTCATAATAACCCAGAGGTTCCTGGGGACGATGATGATGACACAATGCATCATGAGGTGAGTACCTCCTGAGATTCTTTTTATAAGTTTCTCACTCCCTCTATTTTTCTTTCCATCTCGTCTTCAGAAACGGAAGGAAGCGTTCGTGAATCACATTGAGGCTCTCAGGTCACTGAACTTGAATCCTGCTAGTTTCACTCGTATATTTAGATATCTATCCCTATCCCTGGAGTGTTATTACTAGGTGCCATTAATGGATGTCCTTCCATCCATATATTATTTATGTTTTATTAGATTGCCTACACTTAGTCTTATTCTCTTGGTAGGCAAAATATCTATATGATATGTAATTATGGATGCTGTATGATGGAGCCAATATATTATGATGTGATGTTTGTAAATTCCTATGTGTCTTTTAAATTTTGCTAAATCATTCACGTAAGCGCGGCTAATGTTTTCAATTATGTTTTAAAAAAAAAAATGGCTCGTAATTCACTAAGTATTTTCAAAGCATGATTAAGGAACTGAAGCAAAGAGTAAAGTCTAGTAATTAATCATCCTGCCTAGGTGTATTGGGTTAATTATTAGGATGTTACACAACCACTCATTCATATCTCATGATAATGTTAAGTCTTTGAAATTGCATGTGTCAAAACTCCTTTTTGATCTTCCTGTTTCTACACCTATTGGTAAATATTGTTAAACTTGTAAATGTTGCATAAATTGCCATTTCATTGTTGAAGGTAAACTTTTCATTTTGGATTTAGTTTGTTTGCCTATGCATGGTCTAGGCATGATTTTCGGCATGGATTGGCTTTATGCCAACCATATAATGTTAAGCTTTTGGATCTTTAGACCTATTTGGATCAGTTTGTGATTGTTTTCATAGATGATATACTCTCTTGAAGACCGTGAGGAGCATGAGTGTTATTTAAGGATGGTTTTAAAAGTTTTGAAGGAAAAGAAGTTGTATGCGAAGTTGTCTAAGTGTGAATTTTGGTTGGATGAGGTGAAATTTTTTGGACATGTAGTGTCAGAGGAAGTATTGCAGTAGATCCTAGTAACATGGCGAGTGATGAGCTGGGAGAGACCTACCATGGTAATGGAGAAATACAAAGTTTTTTAGGTTTGACAGGATATTCCGTAGGTTCATTAAGGGATTTTCTCAGATTTCTTTACTCTTGACCAAGCTTACTAAGAAGAATGCTCCTTTTTTATGGACTCCGGAGTGTGAGAAGAGCTTCCAAGAGCTGAAGATGAAGTTAATTGCAACCCCAGTGTTAGCTTTGCCTGACCCCAATGCACCCTTTGAGGTGAATTGTGATGTATCAAGGGAAGGTTTGGGCTATGTGTTGATGCAAAATAGGCAAGTGGTGGCCTATGCGTCAGACAACTCAAGCCTTATGAAGCAAACTACCCGCCATGACCTAGAGTTAGCGCGTAGTGTTCGCTTTGAAGGCATGGAGGCACCATTTGTATGAAGTAAAGTTTGAGGTGTTCTCTGATCACAAGAGTCTCAAGTACTTCTTTGATCAAAAGGAGTTAAATATGAGGCATAAGAGTTGGATGGAATTCTTGAAGGACTGATTTTAGGTTAAAATATCATCCTGGCAAGGCAACCGTAGTGCTGATACCTTGAGTTGAAAGTCATTACATTTGTCTCAAATGATGTTTAAAGAGGTGAAGCTGAATTGAGAGGTTTAAGACCTGAACTTGGGGATGACATTGACCACTGAAGGCATGAGGATGTGTCATCTCATTGTAACAAGTGACTTCAAAAGAGAATCACTCGATCTCAATAGGAGGATGAGGAGTTTAAGGAGACCTTAGAGCGATAGAGGTGGGAAAGTTGAAAGGATTCATCCTTGGAACTAATAAATTATGGAGGTTTGAAAGTTTGTTATATCGGCATGTGGTGACCTCTGAAAAAAGATTTTGGAGGAGGCTCATAAAAGCCTTTTCACCATTCACCCTGGTACCATCAAGATGTATCAGGATTTGAAGAGGATATTTGGGTGGCCTGGTTTGAAGAAAGACGTGGTCACGTAGGTGAGTAAGTGTTTTGTTTGTTAAAAGGTGAAGATTAAGCACCAAAAACCTTCTAGAATGTTACAACCCCTGTCAATTCCAGAATGGAAATGGGATAGTATCTCGATAGATTTCGTGATGAGTCTACCTAATACCCAAGCTAGCCATGATGCCATATGGGTGATCATGGATCTCTGACAAAGTCGGCTCACTTTTGCCCATTAAGGTAACTTATTCATTGGATAAGCTGGCTAGTTGTATATCCAAGAGATTGTGAAGTTGCATGGAGTGCCATCAACGATAATCTCGGTAATGATCTGCGGTTCGCATCACGTTTTAGGGAGCCTTTCAGAAGGCGTTCATTCAAAGTTGTGTTTGAGACGGCTTCCACCTAAACGGATGGGCAATTAGAGGACCATGCAAACCTTAGAGGATATGCTCAGGGTGTGTGTGTTGGACAAAAGGGGATGTTGGGATAGATACTTGCCACTAATCGAATTTGCATATAACAATTGTTATCATTCGAGCATTCGATATATGTAACGCCTCGATTTTTCAAGTGTATAAATGGCCAAAATGCCCTGAGGTCATTCTACGGAAAATGAGGATCGCCGCCTGACCATCCTCAAGGGATATTTTGATGATGATGGGGGATTACATGTGTTATGTGAGGTAATAGAAGAATCTCATATTTGAGTTCTGACGCACAAAATTACCAAAATGCTCCTGCATCTTTTAACCCTGATTTATGTGCCGCTGAACCGAATTTCACCAAAAGGTTTTAAATGATGTTTTTAAGCCATGTTTAGCATTGGTTAAGCCCAAGTGGCCAGGGCATTTTTTGAGAAAAATTATCATTTTACCCCTAGCTTTGTGCATCTTGGGCTTAATGACGTAATTAGCAAAATCTAAACGTATTATGCTCTAATTAAAGATTAGTAAATTCTAATTACTAATCTAGAGTCAAAATAATTTATTAAGATTAATTAGAACCTAAGATTGCTTAGATAAACCTTAATCTTTATCTTAAAAATCAAGATGCCATGTCATGGAATCTTGAATAATATTCTTTCTCCAATTCCTTAAATTAAGGAATTGTGTTTGTGAAAGGTTTTATATATAAATTAAGTTTTATTTCACTAATGAAGCAAGAACAACTCCTTAATCATGTCTTGATAGCCTTAATTACCCATTACTTTACCTAAACACTTACTTACAAATTCCTAATCAAAAGCCTAATCAAAGATATACCTAAACACATCTCTAAAACACAATTAGAGGACACATTTTCTTCCTCCTTGGGCTGTCATGGCCGAAGCCATCCTCCCCCATGATTCATCACATGTTGTTTTAATTACACTCAAAGAATGATGCCTAAGCCATACCTTGAACCATACTTTCACCCATACTTAACCATACCCAAACCCATACTAATCAAGAGATATTTTTCTCTCTCTTTTCCTCTCCATGGCCGTAGTACTCCTCCCCCTAAAAACACATCAATGTGTTTCATTTCTCTATAAATAGGCATGCTTGAAAGCTCATTGAAACATTTTATACACATTTGCACACTTTAAGTTTTCTTCCCTAAGCTCAAGGAATTCCCTTTTTCCTCCCCTTGGCCAAATTCCCTCTCAAGGTTCCAAGAAGATTTTCCTCTCATTTCATCTCAAGAACCAAGCTTTCTTTCCTTCATTCAAACAAAATTTGGTAGGAGTTATCTTTAAAATTATTCCTTGCTTTGTTCAGTGTTGTTCTTGGTTTAAAATGATGTTTGGATGATTTTCTTTTTGTCTCCTCATTTCAATTTTTCCTTTTCCTTTTCCTCTTTTGATGTTTCGGCCTTATGGCCTAGATGAGGATGAAACCATGACTTGATGATGAGGATCTTGGGTGTTGGTTGCAAAACCATCACATGTTTGACTTCTAAAGCTTGAAGGTTTCACTTGTTTGTAAGTCTTGAAGGAATGATGTTATTATGTTGTAAAAATGGAAATCTTGAACTTAGACTCAGTGTATTTATATTCATCTTTCATTGCTTTGTCAAAATTTGGTTCTTGGTTTAAAAATGATATGTTGAAGATTTCCCTTTGCTAGATCATTTTGGTTTTCTCTTTCTCTTCCTTTCATTTCGGCTTCAAGGCTTTAAAGGCTTCTCATGATAGCTTGATGATGAGAGTTTCTAGATGATAACTATGAGTTCATCATAATGAAACCTCTAGAGCTTGAGTTTTGCTTTCATAAAGTATGATGATTAGTAGTTGGCTTAAGAAAGTTTTCCTAAATGGTATTGTTATATTGATAAAGTGGTAATCTTGAGCTTAGAGCACTAAAATAAAAAATGGACTTGCATTCATTACTTTCAAGTCCTTGCATACATGTTTATATTTCCTTGTCTAGCATATTTATTTTCAAGTTATCACTTAACTACTAATCTCAAAGCCTATCTATCTCAACCTTAAAGTTGAGATGTGATTTGAGTAAATACTCTAAGAGGCCTAGAGCACTAAAATAGAGAAATGGACTTGCATTCATGTTTACTTTCAAGTCCTTGCATTCATGTTTACTTTCAAGTCCTTGCATACATGTTTATATTTCCTTGTCTAGCATATTTATTTTCAAGTTATCACTTAACAACTAATCTCAAAGCCTACCTATCTCAACCTTAAAGTTAAGATGTGATTTAGAGTAAATACTCTAAGAGGCCTAGAGCACTAAAATAAAGAAATGGACTTGTATTCATGTTTACTTTCAAGTCTTTGCATTCACGTTTATATTTCCTTGCATAGCATATTTATCTTTCTTGCTATCAACCTAAAAAGACTAAGAATGAGGCTTGCATTACATGTTTATAATTATGCCATCACTAAAAAGGAATGGATCTAGTGCTCAAGACTCACCATTTTGATTCACATAATAAGAGGTTTCTTATGAAGCTTAGTTACTAGAAATGCCTTATTTTATGTTTATGGGGTTCTTTATGTTTTGGCCTTGTCTATAAGTTTACAGCACTTTTAAATTCTGTTTTGGATGATGTATATGTGTTGGATCACTTGTTATTGGATGTGATAATTATTCTTGATGGTTTGGTTAAACTTAGTAACTAGAAAGTATAGAAAATGAGAATTCAAGAAATATGTGTTCTATACAGCACCGATAAAATCTATGAGAATCATGTTTTACCATGTTTAGTTAAGTAATAAATGACTTAGAAATAGTTTAGGAATTGATTTTAGTATCATAGGAAAAGCCGGTAATGAGAAAGGGTGTAAAACGTAACTTCTAACCGTAAAGCTTGAGTTCTTTTATTTCCTATGCTGTCCAACTTGGGATAATAATGTTCTTACTCTAATTAATTAATGATAATGATGATTATAAACCCCTTAGATGCATAAGAAACTAATTTGATAATTAGAGTTACCGGTTTTAAAGTTCGGTTACTTAAGGCACATTTATGTAATGATGTTTTCTTTGATGTTTTGGAATGTTAAATTTTATGTGCTATATGATGCTATGTGGGTATTTGATCTTTAAAGATAGAATCCATTATGATGCATGCCATAGTTTCCTTTGCAATCATTGAAAATGCTATGATGATTATGAGTTATGTTTTGCATCATGAAGTAACATGCTAAGACTTAAGGTGATTAATAAATATGAGAAAATAATCCTTTGGACCGATCAAACTATAGGTGGTGAAAAGGTGATTTTTGTCCCTTATTGTAACACCCGATTTTTACTATCATTAGAAATTCTGGAATTACTCTAGGTAATTCTTACATAAAATTTGAGACCGAACAATCCTCAATAAAGGAATATAACATTAGAAGAAAGGTTAGGAGCAATTCGTGAGAGTTGCAAACCTCGATTTCTGTACGTGTAAAATGACCAAAATGCCCTGAGGTTATTTTACTCAGAAAATGAGGATCGTGGGCTCCACCCGTCCTCAAGGGGATGTTTTGATGATAATAAGGGATTGTTTGTGTTATGTGTGTTAATAGAGGAGAAGAATCCTAATTTTGAGCTTGACGCGTGAAATGACCAAAACGCCCCCGGCTATTTTAACTCAAATTTGCGTCCGCTAGCCCGAACCTCACTAAAATTTTTAAAACATGTTTTTAAGCTATGATTAACCATTAGTTAAGCTTGGTGGTCTGGGCAATTTTTAAGTAAAATTACCATTTTGTCCCTCTTTGTGGTTTTGCGAATTTTGAGATTTTTGATTCGTATAGCGAAACCTAAGCAATATTAGGCTCAAATTAAAGGTTATTAGATTCTAATTATTAATCTAGAGTCAAAATTATTTATTTAGATTGATTAGAACTTAAAATTGCTTAAAAACACTCAAATTGCTTACTAATTCACCTAAGCCCTTAATTGTAAATTCTCTAATTTGCAAAGATACCTACCTACACCTACATAATACATGGAACACACAAATTTTATCCTCCTTGGGCTATAATGCACGAAATTATATGGCCTAATATGCATCAGAAAATTTGTCAAACTTGGCACAAAACTCAAGGTATGAAAACAAGGAATCATGTTTCATGATTCCATGTTTTAAGCCACCAAACAAGATGATTTTTCTTCCTTGTTTCCTCCTCAAATTTGGTCAGACTTTCCTCCTTTTCTTGTCCATTCATGAGCTCCAAAATCTCTATAAATAGGCATGCTTAAGGAGTCTTAGAAGCCTTGCTCATAATTGCACAATTTCTAGTTTTTACAAGCACAAAAACTTTCTTTCCTCCTCCCCTTGGCTGAAACTTCTTCTTCAATTTCTCAAAGAGATTTTCTTTCATTTCACTCCAAGAAACCAAGTTCTCTTCCTTTCCTTCAAACCACATTAGGTAGGGAGTCGTCTTTAAGCTTATTTCTATGCTTTGCTAAGTGTTGTTCTTGGTTCAAAATGATGATTTCATGGACTTTCTCTAGCTTTTCCATTCGGTTTTCTTCTTTCTTTTCCTTTGAACATTTCGGCCATAAGGCCTATATGGGAATATGATGATAGCTTGATGATGAGGACCTTGAGTGTTGGTTGTAAATCCATCACAAGTTAGGCCTCTAAAGCTTGAAAATTCCACTTGATGCAAAACTTTAAAGAATGATGTTTTTATGATGTAAAAATAAAGATCTTGAGTTTAGAACTTGAAAGATGTATTTTTCACTTTGTCTTGCTAAGATATATTGGGTTGAATTTATATTTCTCTAAAGTCTTGGAGGAGCTCTAGTAAAGAAATAAAATGAACTTGCATCCATGTTTAAGTTTATGCCTTGCATAACCATATTTACTTTCTATGTCATCACTAAATTCTCAAGAATGAATAAATGAACTTGCATTCTTATGTTTAAATTTCCAAGCTTGCATTTCATGTTTATGTTTCAAGTTGTCACTTAATCTTCAAAGATAATAAAGAGAATGCTCATATTTATTTTATACTCTCACTTAATTTTATAATGGCTAAAAGAATCAATACATGGCATGTTTATTTTATGTCATCACTTAAAGATCCTAGAGCTCAAAGACTTGCCTAAGTATCACAAACAAAGTTGGAACCATGGTAATAAGAACTCTAAAGTTCACTTTCAATTTCCTTAAGATTATTGGAGTCAAAGAATTCATTCTTTAAGAAGTCTTGAGTTTGGAGCTTAATAAGATGTAATAAGAATTCTCTTCTCTTTCATCGGTCTCATGCGGACTACCACCGGTCCGGTTTCTTAAGATTCTTCTCCCTCTACTAGTCCAGTGCGGACTCCGCCGCTTCAAGTTTCTTGCATATCATGTTTATAATTCCAAGTTATCACCTTATAAAGACAAGATTAAAATGAGGTTGCATAGCATGTTTATGATTCTAGTTATCACCTAAATCTCTAAAGCTCAAGACTTGCTCCTTTTATCTTAAGTGAAAATTCTAATCGTAAAGATTCTTTCAATGTATAAATCGACCTCATAATTAAGGTAGGTCTAAAGTGATTTTAAATAAGCTACTGATTTATTTATAAAATTTCTTTTAAGAGTAACAAAAAGAATTAGTTTTTAAAAGAGTTTTAAGGCCTTGCAAAGATTTTACGGGATACTAGTATCTTGTACTTAAAAATGTGATTTTAAGCAATTATGTGAGGTTCATGATTCAGCCACTAATCTAAGTTTAGTACTACTGTATGATGATGGTTTAATATGTTTAAAGTTGTGATAATTATGGTTTATTGCTAAAGGAATGATTCTATGCATGTTAGAGTTAAAACTAGCTTCCTAGAAAACTGTAAAAGTAAGATTTCTAGAACTTTAGAGAATGAAATTTATGCATTCTGTTCAGAGCCTTTAGTGACCTTAAGAACCAGATTTTATCATGTTTAGATAAGGGAGAATGATTCATAATTGGTTTAGTAATTAATTTTAGCATCATAGGGAAAGCCGGTAATAAAAGGGTTAAAAGCAACTTCTAGCAGGTAAAACCTTAAGAACAACTTCCTGTCTATGCTGCCCCATATAGTATAATAACATTCTTAGGACTTATAATTGATGGTAATAAATCCCTTAGATGCATAATTAATTAGTTCAATAATTAAGGTTGCCCAATTCTAGAGTTTCGGTTGTTTAAGACGGCTTTCGATAAAGATTTATGATGATGCCTCTTTGATGTTTTAAATGATAAGTCTATGTAGTGATTTGATGCTTATTAAGTATTTGACGTCATTAAATGATTTAGGGCTTGCATGTTATAGTTGCTGTTGCAAACAATGAGAATACTTATGCATGAAATAATGAAATATTCTTTGTCATTTAAAAATTTACCCTTATCCTGGAAGAAAGTATATTCCTGTAAAAGTGTAATTTGGAAAGATTCTGGCTGGAAAGACTTGGTATTTAAGCGTATCCATTTGTGACCCACTTCTTTCCTGGGAATCTCCAGATGCATGATTATAGTTGGTATATATATTATTCAAAATAAGACTATAAACGAGAAAATGTTATGAATGATTATGAATTGAGAATTGTATTATGATATAACATGCAAAGACTTAATGGTGACTTAAACTTATGAGGAAATGATCCTTTGGACCTATCAGACTATAGGTGGTGAAAAGGTGATTCTTGCCCTAAACCGTTCTCTCAAAAGGAGAGTTAGGACTTTAACTTATCAAAAGGGATAAGTATATGCTAGTGACGACTAGTAAGGTATGAGCTCATAACCTAGATTACTCCCAAAAGGGTGGAGTATAGGGTGGCCTAGGAAAATGATGATGAAAGTAACTTTAAGTCACCTAAGGAACTAAGTAACGTATTATGTGAATATGATGTTCTTCTATGCATAGTATTTAGGATATGATGATGAGGAATATGATGTGGTCTTATGCATAGCTGTTATTATGATATGCTGATAAGATATATGATAGAAAAATTTCATTATAAACATGACATGCTAAGTTTATGATGCATTACAAGACGCATGATTAAAACTAACGGACCTTGGTAAAGTATATTTCCGAACTTAATAAATGAATCTTGGCATGTTCACTATTTCATAATAACCCCAAGGTTCCTGAGGACGATGATGATGACACGATGCATATGAGGTGAGTACCCTACTGATATTCTTTTATAAGTTTCTCACTCCCTCTCTTTTCTTTCCATCTCGTCTTCAAAAAATGATGGTGATGTTCGTGATTCGTTGATGCTCTCACCTGGTAGATGTACTTGATTTGGTGAACCAGCTTATTATCCTTGAGGAACGTATTACTAAACTTTGCGCGTGAGCTTGGATATCTATTCCTTTCTCTGAAGTGTTATTAGTAGGTGTCGTTAATAGATATTTTTCCATCCATATACTATTTATGTTGGTTTGATTGCCTACATCTAGCTTAACTCTGTTGGTAGGCAAATATCTGTGTTAAATAATTATGGATGTTATATGATGGAGCCAATTGATGTGATGTGATGTATTTAAATTCTAATATGTCTTTTATATTCCGCTAAATCGTTCACGTTATGCGCTCACGTTTTCAATTATGTTTTTAAAAAAAAATGGCTCGTAATTTCACTAAGTATTTTCAAAATATGACTAAAAGCTGAAGCAAAGAGTAAAGTCTAGTAATTAATTAGATACAACCTAGGTGTATTGGGTTAATTATTAGGGTGTTACACTTATCCCGTACTCTTAAGTTGGGACTTTAACTTATCAAAAGGGATAGTCTAGGTGACCCCAAGAGATGATGATGAACTAATTTGAAGTCACCTAAAGAACCAAGAAATGTCATTCATGAATCATGAACTATGCATAATGTATTTGCTATGATATTATATGTGTACTAAGAGGTTAAGGTTTGCATGTCATAAAGAAGTATGATGCATTACAAGACGCATGATAAAATGAATGGACCTCGACAATGGATGTTTTAGAACTTAATAAATGAATCTTTGTATGCTCACTATTTCATAACGAAACTTGAGGTCCGTGAAGACGTTGATGATGTCACTTAGATAGGAGGATACCCTCTGAGATTCTTTAGTAAGATTCTCACTCCCGTTTTCTTTTCGTCATGTCTTCAAATTCCGATGGCAACCTTCGTAGTGTTCATTGATTCCCCTACCTAGGAGGTACATTTTGATCTTGAGCAGATTATATCATTTTGAGGGATGTGCACTGTAGATGTTCATGTTCATGGGATGTCATTCACACACCCTGTTCCTAGCTACCGTTCTCTGACATCCCCAACGCGACAACATGGTCTTCGAGCGGGCACACACGCATAATGAGAGGATTCTATGCACGTATCCCTTTGCATCTGCTCTCGTGAATTCCAACTATGTCCCTCTTCGAGGCATTCCGAGATGGACCCATGGAAGGACTCGCCTCCTACGTCTACTCAAGATGCTGCCCCTCTCCCCACGGATGAGGGAGCGCGGACACGGTTGTTCAGCCGAGGTTGGCAGAGGCCATCCATGTGTCCAGGTATGGAGCATCCGCGTCCCCTCCGAGGAAGTTTGCTCGTGGATTGGTTATGTTCCGCCATTCTAGCCAGCGCCATAGAGTTCTTGGAGTTTTTTAGTGCACGCACACCACTGGTTTAGGATAACCTTCTTTTATTTTGAGGTTATCTATCTTAGGTGCACTAGGTGGGTATGATTTCCTTTATATTTTCCTTTTTATGTATTTGCCTTTTTGTTGATGTATCAAACTTAACTCGCCTTTTGGGTGGGTAATCTATTGTATATAATTAAGGTGTGCTCATGGATAATCATGTGATGGAGCCTATGTGATGTTTTCTGTTTATGTTATTCCTTAATATGTTCCGCTTTATATTATTCATTGCTGATGTTATGTGCGCTCACGTTTTAGTTATGTTTCAAAAAAGAAAAATTTGGCTCATATTTTCATCAAGTATTTTTTTAGTATAATTAAAGGATTGAAGCAAAGAGTAATATCTAATAATCAACTGAAATATGTCCTAGGCGTGTTGAGTAATTATAGGGTGTTGAGTATGGCACCGTAAGGACCTATATGGAAGGAAGTGTTAATTCCTTTTGTGTTGGTATGAGCCCAGTGATGACAGTATGTTAGACGCAGAAGTTGTAAGGGAAACAACTGAACAAATAAGGAGGATTAAGGATAGGATCCTTCCTGCTCAAAGTCGCAGAAAAGCTATGCGAATAAACGGAGAAAGCCGTTAGAATTCCAAGAGGGAGAGCATGTATTCCTTAGGTAGCCCCATGACGGCATAGGACGAGCTATGAGAGTAAAAAAGTTGAGCTCCAGATTCCTTGGTCCCTTTGAAATTCTTGATAGAGTCGAGTCAGCGGCATATTGGATAGCCTTCCACCTAATTTGTCCAACCTTAATGATGCCTTCCATGTCTCTCAGTAAAATACCAATCCGGACCCTAAGTCATGTGCTAGAGTCGAAACACAGTACAATTAAGGGAAGACCTGACCTTCGACCTGGGCATGAGGATCGTGGAAAAAGGAGTCAGTAATTAACGAATAAGTGTACTTTTGGTCAAAGTGGCTTGGAGACAAGGAAAGACAAAGGAGTTTACTTCAATTGGAGTCGGAGATGAAGTCGCAATACATGAGCTCTTCATAGGTACAATTTAAAGGATGAAATTCTTTAAAAAGGAGAGGAGTATTGTAATATCCCAATTTCGTTAGGCTAATTGACTCGATAAAATCAAGCAATTGATTCCTGACTAGGCGGTAGATCTTGGCCCTATAGTAAGAAGGTTAACAATGATTTATTGTTGATTAATAACAGATAATGTTAGAATAATCAAGTGTGTCTAAAAGATGCAAAGAGTTACAAAAAAGCCATTATTTAGTGAAATTATGAAAATACCCTTACTATGTAAAGGAAATTATGAAATTACCCTTGCCTTATTAGTTAATGACAAAAACACCCTTATCATATACATGGAATTATAAGAATACCAGCCATTGTCTAATTACAAAAATACCCCTGTCTTCATTAAAGTAATTACTACAATGCCACTACTTTAATAATTACTAGAATGTCATTTGCACAAATCCCTAGACTTGTCTTTAAATAAGAATGAATCTAAGCTATGGGATTAAGATTATAATACAATAATTTAATCACATACATCATGCACATTCTTAATCACATACATGCACATAAACAATTTCGTGCTAAAAATTAAAAACACTTATTAAAGCACAAGGTCACATGATGTAAATCTATGATGCATACATGCATTAAAGGTTATAAAATTATCATTAAGGTGCATGCCCAACAACAACATCTTTTGCATAAAACATGGATCATTTTTGTAACGAGGATAAGGGGGTAGTCAGATCTGGGAAGGCACGAACAAGGAGTGGCTTGCCTCCAAGCGGAGGGGTACATGAATGAACCGATTACACACCCGAATGAAAGGATCCTGTATGTATAGGTATGAGACTATATAGTTAGGAGGGCTTATATGAATTGATTAGTACTACCTATGCTACAAAAGATGCATCTTTCTTCGGTAGCCCATTGGAAAGAACTTCAAGGTTAAGCGTGCTTGACTTGGGGTAATTTTGGGATGGGTGACCTCATGGGAAGTTTTCAGGAAGCATGTGAGTGAGGACAAAGCCCGCTGAAAAGACCCGTGTTGGTTTGTGGGACAGTTGTCAATCCATAAAGCGGCAGATGTTACAAATGATACCAAAGCCTCACCTCTCCAGTATGGTGTGGTTAAGGGATGAACCAAGTGAAAGCCGGTGGGAATGTAACGCTTGAGGACAAGGCGGGAGTGTCATGGGAAAGACACGGACAAGTGTGTTCCCCTCCAAGCGGAGGGTACATGAATGAACCGATTACACACTGAATAAGAGGATATTGAGTCTATATTGGTATGGGACTATGCAGGATTTAAGGGCTATATGAATTGATTGGTACTACCTATGCTACAAAGATGCATCTTTCTTGGTAGCCCATCACGAAAGAACTTCATAGTTAAGCATGCTTGACTTGTGATAATTTTGGATGGGTGACCTCCTGAGAAGTTTCTCAGAAGCGTGTGAGTGAGGATAAAGCACGCTGAAAAGTCCCTTATTGGTTTTTGGACGGTCAATCCATAAAGCGGTCAGGGGATGTTACAATTTTCATCCCAAAATTTGGCTAACATGTTTGCATAAAACATGGAGCATTTTCATCCCAAAATTAGGCCAACATACTTGCATAAATCATGCAAGCATTCTTCTTCTTTCTTGATCATTTCACTATAAATACTCTTCAAACTCTCATTCTTACCATTCATATTTTTTACCAAAACATGCCAACTAAGTTGTGTAAAAAAAGGAGTATTGTTCTCTCCAACCTCAAGCTCTCTCTCCTCCTCTCCTTCATCTTTAAGACCTCCATTCTTAACCTCCACCCAAGTTCTCAACCTCAAACCACCACATATCCACCATAGATCAACTCACAAACACCTATCCTTTCTATTGCCAAACATAAGAATGCAAGAAAAATCCTCTTTCCATTTCTTTTCCCTTTGGCCGAATCCATTTAAGTTCCTAGAGAAGATTTTTTCTTCTCATTTCTTTACAAAAGATTAAGCTTTCTCTATGCAAATAGGAAAATGCTCTTGGTAGGGATTTTATTTCATGTTTCTCTTATTCTTCTCTTATATTTTTTGGTTATTTTGATTAATGACCATGGCTTGATGATGATGAATTATGGTAGTGGTTGTAGATCCATCATATAATTGACCTTTAAAGCTCAAGATTTAATTTTCTTTATTGTTAAAAGATTAATGGAAAAATGGTGGATTTTCTTTGGATTGTTTCTTTTTGAGCTTGATGATGAGTTCAAGAAATAAGGTTCTTGGAACCATGGTAATAAAGGACTCTAAAGCTCTTCCTTTTTGTTAAGATTATTTGAGGCTAAAGAGTTTCGTTCTCTAAAAGTTTTGAGCTTTGAGCTTAACAATATATAAAATGAACTTGCATCCATGTTTATATTTCAAACTCTTGCATATCATGTTTAAATTTCAAGCCTTGCATATCATGTTTAGATTTCAAGTTATCACCTTAATTCTTGAAGATAATAATTTGGAATTGCATATCATGTTTAAATTTCAAACCTTGCATATCATGTTTAAATTTAAAGTTATCACCTTAATTCTTGAAGATAAAAATATGGAATTGCATATCATGTTTAAATTTCAAGCCTTGCATATCATGTTTAGATTTTAAGTTATCACCTTAATTCTTAAAGATAATCATATGGACTTGCATATTATGTTTAAATTCCAAGCCTTGCATATCATATTTAAATTTCAAGTTATCACCTTTAATCTTGAAGATAAAGAAATGGATTTGCATTTCATGTTTAAATTCCAAGCCTTGCATATCATATTTATATTTCAAGTTATCACCTTAAATCTTGAAGATAAGAAAATGGATTTGCATTTTCATGTTTAAATTCCAAGTCTTGCATATCATGTTTAAATTTTAAGTTATCACCTAACCCTTAAAGACTTAAAAGTGAACTTACATTCTCATATTTATATTTCAAGTCTTTCACATCATACTTACATTTCTAAGTTATCACCTTATAATGATAAAGATTAAAAATGAGATTGCATAGCATATTTATGATTCTAGGCATCACTTAAATATCTAAAGCTCAAGACTTGCCTCTTTTATCTTAAATGGAAATTTATGGCTATTGATTTGGTAATTTTTGATTCTTAAATTATGCAAATGATGATCTCTAGTATAATTGTATATATCCTGTTGAGTATAACATATGCATTAGCTGAGTTTGGTCCTTGATTTTCAAATATCCTGGGTAGGAGCATGTTTACTTTTCAATGAGATATTGATGATAACATACTTATGGATATATGCAATGAATGTGATGTATGCTTATGTGATTAATTACATGATGATTTATGGTATATTGTAATAATGAATGATTGATTTAAATTTCATATTTGATATGTTATATGACAGGAAGCAATTGGAAACTCATTCCTACGTTATGCTATCGGATTTCCACCAAATTTGTGGACTTAGAAAAATTAAGAAATTTTGAGAATGAAATGATGAATGATAAGTTATGATGTTGGTCATGTTTTTATGCTCATGTTTGCATATCTAAATAACATGCTAAGATTAAAGGTGACATACACATTTAAATGATTCTCTAGACTCAGGAATTAATGGTTATGAGAGGTGATCTAATAAGGGATCCTTCAAACTCTAGGAATTAATGGTTATGAAAGGTGATCTTATGCCCCCAATCCCACACTCTTGGGAGTTGGGAATTAGTTTATCAAGAGGATAAGTGTAGACTAGTGACAACTAGTTAGGCATAAGCTCATAACCTCGAATTCTCAAGAGGAGAGACTATTAGGGTGGCCCCATAAAAGAGAATAAGAAAGTTAAGTCACCTAAGAAAGTAAAAAGGAAAGATTATATTAAGATGAATTATGTTCCTTATGTTATGATAATTCATTCAAGTCTTGTGGTATATTGCATAAGCATTGACATGCATTTTATAATATGGTATGATGCATTCATGACTTTAAGATTCATGTTAAAAGATATGGGCCTCGGATAATGGTATTTGGAACTTAATAAATGAATCTAATTTATGTCCATTATTTTCATAATGAAACGAAGTTCCTGAGGATGAGGATGATGACATTTGTTTAGAGGTGAAAGCCCCTGAGATTCTTGTACAAGTTTCTCATTCCCTCTCTCTTCTTTCCATCTCGTCTTCAGAGGACAATGGCTACATTCGTGATCCACATTGATGCTCTCACCTAGTAGACGCACTTTGATCCTACCAACCAGCCGTATCATTTTGTGGGTCGTCTCGCTACTCCTCTAACCTTGCTCGTGTGCTCGGATACTTATCCCCTTCTCGGGAATGTCATTAGTAGGTGTTGACAGTGGACCTCTTGGAGTACTTATGCATATCTCGTGGAAAGGATAGCCTTATTTTGATAGTTTTGTTAAAGGTTATCTACTCTAGGCATGTCCAGTAGGAGTAGTGGGAGAAGATGTTTTAGTAGGTTATTTTAGTTCCTATCTATATACTATTTATGTCTTTTCCAAATGATTATACCTAGCCCAACCTTATTCATGGGCATGATATCCTTTTAGTAGTGTATTTGGTGCGTGATGTAGAACGGTTAATACTTATGCTATAATTATATATGATGATGTGGTTATGTTCATGTGATTGTTGTGCACGCATGTGACTAATTTTATTTCTCCTCTATATGTGTGAGATAGATAATGGGTTTTACTTAGTACGCAAGCTTACATTTTGCTTTAAAAAAATTTTTTTTACCTGTAATTTCATTAAAGTATTTCCAAGAGTTTAAATTAAGAACTGGAATAAAAGAGTAATAACTAACAATTAACTTAACTACGTCCTAACGCGTTAAGTTAAATATTAGGGTGTTATAATATGACCCTTTTTTAAAGACCATACTATGAGCCATTTGTGTATAAGTTATAGCATATAAATATTCACCATATAATATGTAATAATAGTACATCTCATTAGCACATTCTTAACCACCCATCACATGATATACATGCAAATCTCCGCAGAGCACATCATAACTGAAAACATCATCATAGCATAATATTAACTAGAGATAAAATATAGTATAACAATAACAATATATAGACATTCCACAAGTATAATATAATAGATAGGCACAACCCACCAATAGTGGTTGAGCATACAATAATTCAAAAGCTAAGCATAAATATGACATAGCCAAACACATTGTGGCTGCATGTCTACTAAAACTAACTTATGGACATGCGCAATGATGGAACAACCCCTAAGTGAATACAAACATGAAGGACTATATCCCCACTTTCATGTGCCACTCTGATCCACACCATAGTGCAACTCACGCCGATTCTCAAGGAAGTCCACGGACATCACCATCAAACTTGTCTGAAAGCGAGATGGAAAGAAAGAGACGGAGTGCGAAACTTATACATGAATCTCGGTAGGGTTTATCTGTCCACACACGTCTCATCATCGCCTTCTCGGGAACCTCGGGTTTCATTATTAAAACGTGGACATAAATAAAGCTCATTTATTAAGTTCCAAATACCATTCACGAGGCTCATGTCTTTTAGCATGAATCTTAATGTCATGAATGCACCATACCATATTATGAATGCATGTCAACACCTTATGCAACATTCCAAGTACACAATGATATAATATAAAAGCATAAGGAACATATCCAACTATGGCACACAACTTTCCTTTTTATTTCTTAGGTCACTTAGCTTCCTTAATCTTTCTCTCATAAAGGCCACCCTAATACTTTCTCCCTCTTGAGAGTTCTAAGGTTATAAGCTCATACCTGACAGTCGCCACTAATCTATATTGATCCTCTTGATAAGCTAATCTCAACTCCAGAGTGCAAGGACGGGGGCATAGGGTCACCTTCTATAACCATTAATTCCTTAGAGTCTGACGATCCCTTTATTGTATCACCTTCATAACCATTAATTCCTAAAGTCTAGAGGGTCATTTCCATGTGTCTTCTGTCAACTTTAATCTTAGCATGTTATTTAGAGATTCAAACATGATCATATAATCATAGTCATTGTAACGCCCCAATTTTCCTGTCATTAGGAATTCCGAATTACGTAGGTAAATATTATATAAAATTTGAGACCAAACAATCCTTAATAAAGGAATATAACGTTAGAAGAGAAGTTAGGAGCAATTTGTCAAGTATTGCAAACCAAATTTCTGTACGTGTAAAATGACCAAAATGCCCTGAGGTTATTTTACTAGAAAATGAGGATCGTGGGCCCCACCCGTCCTCAAGGGGATGTTTTGATAATAATAAGGGATTGTTTGTGTTATGTGTGTCAATAGAGGAGAAGAACCATAATTTTGAGCTCTCGCACGCGAAATGACCAAAATGCCCTGCGCTGTTTTAACCCCGATTTGCTTGGTGACTGAGCCAAACCTCACTAAAATGTTTTAAAAGGTGTTTTTAAGCCATGATTAACCATTGGTTAAGCTGGTGGTCTGGGGTAATTTTTAAGTAAAATGACCGTTTTGCCCCGTCTCTTGTAAGTTTTACAAATTTTGAGATTTTTGATTCGTCTAATGAAACCTAAGCAATATTAGGCTCAAATTAAAGCTTATTAAATTCTAATTATTAATCTAGAGTCAAAATTATTTATTTAAATTGATTAGAACCTAAAATTGCTTTAAAACACTCAAATTGCTTACTAATTCACCTAAGCTCTTAACGTAATTCTCTAAATTGCATGAATACCTTGCCTATACCTAAATAATACATGGAACACACAAAACCCTCTTCCATGAGGCTGTAATGCATGAAATAATTCAGCCATAATCATTAGAATTATTGCAAGATAATGCACTAAAATAAAATGCAGAAAAATTCCCTAAAACATGGCATAAAACATGCCTTAAACAAGAAATGATTTTCCTCCCTTTGTTCCCCATGAAAAATCCGAAAATTATGCCTCCTCCTCTTGTCATACATGAGCTTGAATTCCTCTATAAATATGCTTACTTGAGGAGCCTTGGAAGCCTTGCTCATAACTTACACAAATTCTAGTTTTAGGAGCACCAAAAGCTTTCTTTCTTCCTCCTCCTTGGCCAAATTTCTGCTCCCATTTCTCAAAGAGATTTTCTTTCATTTCACTCAAGGAAACCAAGTCCTATTCCTTTCCTTCAAATCAAATTAGGTAGGGAGTTGTTTTTAAGTTTATTTCTATGCTTTGCTAAGTGTTTTTCTTGGTTCAAAATGAGATTTCATGGATTTTCTCTACTTTTTCCATTTGGTTTTCTTCTTCCTTTTTCTTGAACAATTTGGCCATATGGCCTAGGTGGGACAAAGATGATGGCTTGATGATGAGGACCTTGAGGGTGGGTTGTGAATCCATCACAAGTTAGGCCTCTAAAGCTTGAAAGTTCCACTTGATGCAAAACTTTAAAGAATAATATTTTTATGATGTTTTTATGATCTTGAGTTTAGAACTTGAAAGATGTATTTCTCACTTTGTCTTGCTAAGATATATATATTGGATTGAATTTGTATTTCTATAAAGTCTTGAAGGAGCTCTAGTAAAGAAATCAAATGAACTTGCATCCATGTTTAAGTTTATGCCTTGCATAATCATGTTTACTTTCTATGTCATCACTAAAATTTCAAGAATGAATAAATGGACTTGCATCCTGATGTTTAAATTTCCAAGTTTGCATTTCATGTTTATATTTCATGTTGTCACTTAATCTCTAAAGATAATAAAGAAGTTGCATCTCATATTTATTTTATGTTCTCACTTTATTTTATAATGGCTAAAAGAATCAACGCATGACATGTTTATTTTTATGTCATCACCTAAAGATCCTAGAGCTCAAAGACTTGCCCAAGTCTCACAAGCAAAGTTGGAACCATGATAATAAAAACTCTAAAGCTTTCTTGAGATTATTGGAGTCAAAGAATTCATTCTTTAAGAAGTCTTGAGTTTGGAGCTTAATAAGAATTCTCTTCTCCTCTCCTGGTCCTATGCAAATTCCTAATGCTTCTTCTTAAGATCTCTTCTCCTTCCACTGGTCAGATGCAACTACGCCGCTAGTTTCTTGTATCATGTTTATATTGCCAAGTTATCACCTTATAAAGACAAGATTAAAATGGGTTGCATAGCATGTTTATAATTCTAGCTATCACTAAATCTCTAAAGCTCAAGACTTGCTCCTTTTATCTTAAGAGAAAATTCTAATCATGAACATTCTTTCAATGTATAAATCGGCCTCACGATTACGGAGGCTTAAAGTCTTATAATTTCTTTAAAGTTTAACAAAAAGAATTAGTTACTAAAGGAGTTTTGAAGCTTTGCAAAAATTATACGGGAAACTAGTACTTTATGTATACTTGAAATGTGGTTTTATGCAATTATAAGAGGTTCATGATTCGGCTACCTATTTGAGTTTAGTACTACTATATGATGATGGTTTAATATATTCAAAGTTGTGATGATTATGATTTATTGCTAAGAGAACGATTCTATGCATGTTAGAAATAAAACTAGCTTCCAAAAACCATAAAAGCAAGATTTCTAGAACTCTAGAGAATGAAATTTGTGCGTTCTCTCTCAGCCTTTGGCAAGAACCAAGTACTATTGTGTTTATATAAGGGAGAATGATTCATAATTGGTTTAGTAATTGATTTTAGCACCATAAAAAGGGTAATAAGAAAAGGTTAAAAATGCAACTTTAGCACAGTGAAACCTTAAATATAACTTGCTACCTATGTTGTCCCATATAGTTTAATAATGTTCTTAAGGCTTATAATTAATGGTAATAGTGATAATGAATCCTTTAGGTGCATGATTGATTAGTGTGATAATTGAGGTTACCGAATTTAAAGTTTCGGATGTTTAAGACGGTTTTCGGTAAGAATTTATGATGATAGTTCTTTGAAATTTGAAATGATAAGTCTATGAAGTGATTTTGTAACGCCCGAATTTCTGTGTTAGAGTACAAATGACCGAAATGCCCTGAGGTCATTTTTACCGAAATTAAAGGGCAGTTGCCGCAACCCTCAAATGGGTAAACTCGATGTTTGAGGGGGATTACGTTGTTATGAATGATTTTCAAGGTGAAAATCTCGTTTATAAACTTTCGGCTCAAAATGATCAAAATACCCTCGTGCTCTACGGGTAAAAGGTGCCGTTTAGCCCAAATTTCCAGGAAGTTTAGAATGATGTTTTAGAGTAATATTTGATGTTTAGTTGAGCAGAAAGGTCAGGAGTAGTTTTAGTGCAAATTACCGTTTTACCCAAGAACGTGTCCAGTGCGCCTAATAAAGCAATAAGCCGAACCTAAGCAATATTAGGCTCTAATCGAAGATTAATTTATTTCGATAATTAATCTAGAGTCAAAATGATTTATTAAGGTTGATTAGAAACTAAAATTGCTTAGTCAAGTTCTAATTACATTCTTTAATTCAAGATGTCTAATCAAAAAGTAATGAATAGTATTTTTCTTTCTCCAATTTCCTTAAATCAAGGAAATTTGTCTACCACCTTTTTGACCAAAAGAATTATTTTAAAATTGTTAATCTAGTTAGAATTTCCCCCAAAAGTCACAAATTTTGAATTCAAATTTCATCCAAAAAGGCTATGCAAAAGCTAGGATTTGACTACACCTAAGCTAGCACTTTAACCAAGCTTCCAAGACAAGCTTTGGAAGATATTTTCCTTCCCTCCAAGGCCAATGAATTTCGGCCAACCCTCCCCCTAAATTAGCCACAACATTTCATTCTTTATAAATACCACACCTTGGAAAGCTTGGACACCTTTTTGATCATTTGCTAAGTTGAGCTTCCTTGCACTTTCTCTCATTTTCTCTCATTTTCCCTTCCTCTAAGTTCTTTTTCTTCCTTCCTCAAAGAACCACCACCACCACCTTGAGCCACCACAAACCACCTCAAACCACCACTCTCATACCTTAGAACACCTCCTAAACACCAAACCTCACCATTTCCAAGCTTGCATCCTCAAGGAAAAATCATCTTCCTTGAGAACCTTTGAAGGCCGAATCCTTGTTGCTCACCAAGAGAAGATTTTGTCTTCTCATTTCCTTGCAAACTCAAGCTTTCTTTCAAAGCTTTCAAGATTTCACTTGGTAGGGGTTTTCTTTCAAGTTTTCTTTACTTTCTTTGAGAAAAGTTTCTAGTTTTCTCTTGGTTTCAAACTCTTTTTCTTCCCTTTGTATTTTTGGCCATGAGGCCATTTTACAAACCAATCTTTAGCTTGATGATGAGGTCTCATGGAGATAGTTTGGTGTTTGCCATGAGAGAAACCTCTAAAGCTTGGATCTTGGTCTAGGACCATATACAAACTCGGTTTTTCCTTTTCCTTGCAAGTTCAAAGTTTTGGTTTTTCATTTCCTTTCTTTATGATTCCGGTTCCTCCTGGTTTTTCCTAGTTCAAAGTTTTGGCCTTCATTCCTCTAAGGTTTCAGTTTTTCCTTTTTGCCTTGTCCAAGCTTTGGTTTTTATTTCTTTTCTTCAATGGTTTCGGTTTTCCTTTCCTCTCTTGAACAAAGTTTGCTAAAAATGTTAAGGTAGCCCTTTTATGTTTCTTTGAAAGGTTGTCTCTTGAAAAATCGTTTCCTTGAGCTTGATGATGGTGTTCGAAGAACATAAGACTTCCTTGGTGTCTTGATGCTAAGAACTCTAAAGCTCACTTTATGATACATAATGGGTTGAGGTTTTTATGTTCCTTTAAAGTCTTGTAAGAGCTCTAGTTAAGATTAAAAAGGAGTTGCATTCATGTTTACTTTTATGCTTTGCATAGCATGTTTATTTTCAAGCTATCACTAAGCAACATAAAGATTAAAACAAGAATGTGCATCATCACTTAATAAATCTCAAAGCCTACCTATTTCAACCTTAAAGTTGATTGTTGATTTGGGGTAAACACCCTAAGAGGCCTAGAGCACTAAAATAAAGAATTGAACCTTGCATTTCATGTTTACTTTCTTGTCTATCATGTTTATATTTTACGCCATCACTTAAACTCTAAAGATAATAAATGAGTGCACCTCATATTTATTTTATGCTCTCACTTTATTTTCTAAAAGAAGAGTAAAATGAGTTGCATAGCATGTTTAAATTTATGTCACCACCTAAATGGTCTAGAGCTAAAGACTTGCCCAAGTATCCAATGTAAAGTTTTAAGAAAACGTTGGTTTTTCAATGAAGCCATTTTGGCCTTGTGGTGATGATGATGGGCTTGGTGTGAGTTCATCTAATCACAAGTGCCATAGCCATGTTTTGAAATTTTTCTAAGCTTAGGAGTACCTAAGGAGCATTATGAATGAGATTATATGTTTTAAATCTATTTTATGAGAAAATTAATTTAGCTACTGATCTTTCTTGGACTTTAATGATTTTAATGAGATAAATTGGTTTCTAAAAGAGTTTGAGTTCCTAAAATTGTTCCAAGAGAAAACTAGCAACTTGTATGCATTTTAATTCATGAAATTATGTGATTTTATGGGCTTATGATTTCGGTTCTGCCCTTCATGATTGGCTGCTGTACAAATGTTGTTCTAAGGTATTAAAATGTGTAAAATTATGTTTGAGTGAAGGGAGGATCGATTTAGAGAAGTTAGAAAAGAATAAGTAACTTAAAAGGATCAAGAATGAGAATTCTAGAACACCTTAATGCACAAAATGCAATTCTGTTCCAGCATAATTAATTCAAGTGTAATTGGTTCATAATCAGTAGGATATGCATAAAAACCTTTCATAAATGATTAGGTATTAATTACTAAGCTTAAGGTGATGATAAGGACTTAAAATAGGAATTCTAGCACACTTAGACATGGCAAGATGTGATTCTGTCCAGCAAAGCTAAATTGAGGAAAAGTGAATTATAACTTAGTAAACATGCCTAGGAATCCCTCATAATTGGTTTAGGGATTGATTATGAAGCCTTAGGCGAAGACGGATCTTAAAAAGGGTTTAAAACGAAGATTTTAGAACCCGTAATCATATGATGATTTTCTGCCCAAGATGCATAATGCTGTTTGGAATTTTTAGTAAACCTAAATCTTAGTAAGAATTATAAGTAATGATCCCTTAAGTGGAATAAAGATACTATGAGCATTAGAATGATTGGAACTTAAGTTTAAGACCCGTAAGTCAGAAGCATAAGACAATATGAGATAGGAAGTGTGATGTGAGAATGAGACCAAGTGAGTATGCTTGTGATATGAATGAATGTGTTAATATCATGAGTATGAGAATATATGGATTTGTGATATGGTTATGATGTTTTTGGTATATTATGAGCATAATGCATGAGACTATGTGATAGAAATGAATTAGAGAAAGTATGTTGTCATGATTGAAAAGTTTTCTTGATGGAGGATTTTGTGAGATAACATGCATTATGTGAGTTATGTGGCTGACTCAAATTTGAGGAAATTCGTAAGTGCAAGTCGTTGCGTCCAAATTTAGTCAAATTTGAGGGACAAAAAGAAAGTTTTTGAGAAATATGAAGTTTAAAGTTATATGCCGAGACGCATTCTCCCTACTAGAATAGAAGAAAGTAAACAGATGGGGGTATGGACGTCGAGCCATCCGAAGCGAACAAAGTCGCTGGTCTTAACCAATCGATGCGTTTCGAAGAATGAAAGTATATGATGTTTAAGGTGACACACAGAGACGTACTTCTCCTCTCAAGTGAGGAAGGTAAAACCGTGAGGGCATAGACATTAGCCTGCCAAAGCGGACAAAGTCGCGGTCTTAACCAGTCGATGCGTTTCGAAGAAGGAAAAAGTCCCATGATGGGTGATCCTTAGGCCCCTACCCGTACTCTGGGAGTCGGGATTATGATGATTATGTTTATGATTCGCTTATCAAGAGGATAAGTAAGAACTAGTGACGACTAGTTAAGGTATGAGCTCATAGCCTAGTTTAAGGGGTGCGGTTACTATATTATTGGTGTCACAAGTATGAGAAAAGGAAAGATGTTCAGAGAAAGGTTACATGCCACTTATATGTTGATTGATAATTGTTTGATTTACCTAAAGTGCTGCCATGCATCCATGAAATATTATGTTGCATACATGTATTAAGAATCATTATAAAAGACATGGACCTTGGATAAATACCTTTGTGAAAACCTCATAATGAACTTATGCATGCTTAACCTTTTCATAATAAACCCAAGGTTCCTGGGACGTAAACGATGACACTAGGATAGAGGTTTTCCTCCTGAGATTCTTAGTAAGAATTCTCACCCTCTCTTGTTTTCTTTCCGTTACGTCTTCAGACATCGATGGCGTCGTTGATTTTCATTGACCCGCCTACATGGGAGGTGCACTATGACCCAGAGCATCGGTCCTACCACTTCAAGGGTCATTGCGAGGTGCGCGTTTTTGCATACGTGGACGCCCTTTTGCTTTCCCCGTCTCCAGCTATCGTTTCGATCCGACTTCACCCTTTGGCGACGACCTGTCTTTGAGAGGACACGACCAGGAACGGGCAGCCGTCGTGTCCATCCTTCCTCGTCGGAGGGCTCTTCCTTCGTTTCCTATGGGTCTCGGAGGAGGTAGTGAGGACACGGTCACCCGCGAGGCATGCGAGGCGTTCGACAAGCCGAGGCGACCACGATGCGGAGGCCACACTGTTCCCTCGATTGCTATGCCTAGATCCCCTCTTCGTTGGGCTACATGCGAGGAGCTTCGTCAGTTCGTGGGCTACATCTCCCCACCGAAGATCGGCATCGCAGATAGGCTTGGAGAGAGGGTAGTGATAGTTAGGTGCTTATCTTTTGGGGGTTGTTTCATGTATTTGTCATCCTTTGATATCATTGTATTGCAAGCTCTCCCACTAGTATGGGTAAGACTTTATGCTTCTGTTATATTTCTATTATGATGTACTAAACTATATTATCTAATGTAATGAGGAATGATGTTTATGATGGATGTGTTCTTTAATGTTTTTGTCCTGTATGTTTTATGTATTCTTCCGCATCACGTGTTTATATGTTACGCGCAAGGCTCGCACTTTGTTTTATATAAATCATTTCAAAAAAAAATTTACCTGCTAAGTTAATTTCTAAAAGAGGTTTTAAAGGAAGTGATGACTAATAATTAATCTAAGTACGTCCTAGGCATATTGGGTTAAATATTAGGGTGTTAGATTTGATGCTTATTAAGTATTTGATATCATTGAATGATTCCGGGCTTGCATGTTATAGTTCCTGTTGCAAACAATGAGAATGCTTATGCATGAAATAATGAAATATTCTTTGTTATTTAAAAATTTACCCTTGTTGCTGGAAGAAAGTATATTCCTGTAAAAGTGTAATTTGGAAAGGTTCTGGCTAGGAAAAACTTGGTATTTAAGCGTGTCCATTTGTGACACACCTCTTTCCTGGGAATTCTCCGGATGCATGATTCCAGTTGGTATATATATTATTCAGAATAAGACTATAAACGAGAAAATGTTATAAATGATTATGAATTGAGAATTGTATTATGATATAACATGCAAAGACTTAAAGGTGACTTAAAATATATGAGAAAATGATCCTTTGGACCCATCAAACTATAGGCGGTGAAAGGTGATTCTTGCCCCTAGTCTGTTCTCTCAAAAGGGTAGAGACGGAATTTTTACTTATCAAAAGGGATAAGTATGTGCTAGTGACGACTAGCAAGGTATGAGCTCATAACCTAGATTACTCCCAAAAGGGTGGAGTATAGGGTGGCCCAGGAAAATAATGATGATGATGACAAGATTTTAGTCACCTAGGACACTAAAGGAATGAAATATGTGCACCATGTCTTGTGCATAGCTATTATGGTATGATGTTCTTCTGCATAGCATTTTATGATGATGATGAGAAATATGATGTTCTTCTATGCATGTTATTATGATATGATGATGAGGAATATGATGTGTTTATGAAAGGAAAAGTTCATTATAAACATGACATGCTAAGTTTATGATGCATTATAAGACGCATGATTAAAACCGACGAACCTCGGTAAAGTATATTTTCGAACTTAATAAATCAATCTTAGCATGCTCACTATTTCATAATAACCCAAGTTCTGGGGACGATGATGATGACACAATGCATCATGAGGTGAGTACCCTCCTGAGATTCTTTTATAAGTTTCTCACTCCCTCTATTTTTCTTTCCATCTCGTCTTCAGAAATAGAAGGAAGCGTTCGTGAATCACATTGAGGCTTTCAGGATAGCTGAACTTGATCCTTCTAGTTTCACTCGTATATTTCAAATATCTATCCCTATCCTTGGAGTGTTATTACTAGGTGCCATTAATGGATGTCCTTCCATCCATATATTATTTGTTTTATTAGATTGCCTACACCTAGTCTTATTCTGTTGGTAGGCAAACTATCTATGTGTTATGTAATTATGGATGTTATATGATGGAGCCAATATGATGTGTTTTTCATGCTATATCTACGTTATTCGCTTTATTTCGATTATTGTTCACGTTATGTGCGCTCACATTTTCAATTATGTTTTAAAAAAAATGGCTCGTAATTTCACTAAGTATTTTCAAAGTATGATGAAAGACTGAAGCAAAGAGTAAAGTCTAGTAATTAATCAGATACAACCTAGGTGTATTGGGTTAATTATTAGGGTGTTACATTTTGGTATCAAGCGGTTCGTTCTCACGAAGCCTTGAGGATTGGACTGGCTATGCTTCTAAAGCATAATACGTTAGAAATGTCATGTGTATATGTTTATCATTAGGATGAGCTTGAGGATTAGAAATGCATGACATGTATGTTGCACGTGCCATGGTAACTTGCTCACTTTGCATGGAATGTTGAGCATGATCACCTCAGTGTTCCTGTTTTGTGTGTATAGGGACCAATGGCACGTCGAACAACTAGGAACGCGGCACAGGATAACCAGAACGCGAAACCCAAAGCACTCCGCGATGTGGCAAGGACAATGAGAATGATGATGGATCGAATGGATCAAGATCGCCAAGCTAATGTGAATCAAGGCCATGAGATTCCGAACATGCTCGTTTTGGGGAGTAAGGCGAACCCCAGTTTCAAAGGGACCCTCAATCCAAATGTTGCAGATGAATGGATTCGGAATATTGAGAAGGTCTTTGCTGTAGTCCCATGCTCGAGGAGAGAAGGTCACCTTCGCTACCCATATGCTTGAAGGTGATGCCGATTTTTGGTGGACAGGTGTCGAAGACTCCTGGAGGCGGCCGAATGGACATTGATTGGGAACTATTTAAGGTCCATTTTTATGAGAAGTATTTCCAGAGTCGATCAAAAATGCCAAGGACATTGAGTTTATGCAACTTGTCCAAGGAAATATGAATGTGGCCCGTACACTGCCAGATTTGAAGAACTTATTAAGTTCTCAAGGATGTATAGGGTAACCCGACGAGTATTGGAAATGCATTAAATACGAGTCAGGGTTAAAGCGGAGCTTAATGTGGAGGTTGCGCATTTGGAGATTAGGGATTTTCTACCTAGTTAACAAATGCCGCATCATTGAAGAAGGGCGAGAGAAGCTGAGCACCTCAAAGTCAGATAATATCACCAGAAGCTAACACCTCAAGGTCAGCGGTTCAAGAGGCAGAATCGACCCCCATTCACCTCAATCAAGACCCCAAGGTCCACAAAGGAACTTTCAACAAGGAAGGCTGAACAACAACAACAACCGCTATACAACCGCTACAACAATAACCCCAACAACAATCACAACAACAACAATAACAACAACAAGGGGAAAGCACCACAAAGGGGTCAGCAGCACCTCACGACCCCCACCATCCATGGATTGTCCCAAGTGCGGCAAGAATCATGGGAGCATGCCATGTCGAGCTGGAACAAATGTATGCTATCGGTGTGGAAAGCCAGGCCATTACTCTAAGAATGCACAGAAAGAAACCCCAACCCCCAACCCTAAGCCATAGTACCAAGGAAGGGTCTTTGGGTTAATCCTGAAGAAACGACGAAGTCACGGAATCTCGTGGAAGGTAAGTGTAACATGCATGGTAAAAACTTAATTGTACTATATGATTCTGGCGCTTCCCATTCTTTTATCTCCCACTCATGTGTTAAAAGCCTTAACTTACATGTGATTGAACTTCCTTTTGACCTTGTTGTTTCTACCCTCCTGGAAAACCCGTTAGAACTTGTGAATGTTGTTTAGATTGCAATTTTGTTATAGAAAATAGATCCTTTGTTTTAGATCTTATTTGCTTACCTATGCGAGGTTTAGATGTAATTCTTGGCATGGATTGGCTTGAGGCCAACCGTGTACTGTTAAATTGCTATGAGAAAACCATTACCTTTCTTCCTGTTCCATTGAACCTAAGAAACCCATAAGCCTACATAACTATTGTGGAAATGGATCTGGTAAGGGTAAGAGTAAAGGTTATATTTTCTTAGCCGCTAGTAATGTAGACTTTGAGCAAAGTATCGATGAAATACCGATAGTAAGGAATTATCCAGAAGTATTTCCAAATGAGATACAGAGTTTCCCCAGAGAGAGATAGAGTTTTCCATAGAATTGCTCAAGATCAGGACCCATATCCATAGCCCCATCAGGATGTCCCCATTAGAGTTGACCGAGTTAAAAGCTCAATTGGAAGATTTATTGGAGAAAAAGTTTGTTAGGCCTAGTGCATCACCTTGGGGAGCCCCTGTGTTGTTTGTGAAGAAAAAGGATGGGAGTATGAGGATGTGTGTTGACTATAGGCAATTGAATAAAGTGACAGTGAAGAACAAATACCCTTTGCCTAGGATAGATGACTTGATGGATCAGCTTAAAGGTGCAGTCATGTTTTCTAAGATTGATTTGAGGTAAGGTTACCACCAGATTAGAGTAAGAGATGAAGATATACCGAAAACGGCCTTTCGCACTCGATACGGCCATTTTGAGTTTGCAGTAATGTCCTTTGGATTAACCAATGCTCTAGCAATTTTTATGGATTACATGAATAGGATCTTTAGACCCATTTAGATCAGTTCGTGGTTGTCTTCATAGATGATATTCTCATCTACTCTAAGACCCACGAGGAGCATGAATGCCACCTAACCATAGTCCTGGAAATCCTGAAGGAAAAGAAACTATATGCCAAGCTTTCTAAGTGTGAATTCTGGTTGGATGAGGTGAAATTTTTAGGGCATGTAGTATCTAAGAAAATTCCTAGATCCTAGTAAGGTGGAAACGGTTCTGGAAAGACCAACCATGGTAACTAAAGTAAAGAGCTTTTTGGGTTTAGCGGTTATTACCGTCGGTTTATCAAGGGATTTCCCAGATTTCCTTACCTTGACCAAGCTAACTAGGAAGAACACCCTTTTCATGGACCCGGAGTGTGAAAAGAGCTTTCAAGAGCTAAAACACAAGCTAACCTCAACCCCTGTTTTGGTACCCAACCCCAATGTGCCTTTCGAAGTATCCTGTGATGCTTCAAGGAAGGGTTTGGGTTGTGTCCTGATGCAAGATAGGCAAGTGGTGGCCTATGCGTCAGGCAACTCAAGCCACATGAGGCAAATTACCCTACCCATGACCTTGAATTAGCCGTGTTTGCTCTGAAGATTTGGAGACACCATTTATATGGCGTTAAGTTTGAGGTGTTCTCCGATCACAAGAGTTTGAAATATCTCTTTGATCAAAAAGAGCTAAACATGAGGCAAAGAAGGTGGATGGAGTTCTTAAAAGATTATGATTTTGGGTTAAACTATCATCCAGGCAAAGCTAACGTTGTAGCCGATGCCCTAAGTAGGAAATCCTTACAAGTATCCCGTTTGATGGTGAAGGAGGTTGAGTTAATTGAGGTTTAGAGACCTAAACCTAGGGATGACCTTGACCACTAAGGGCATAAGAGCTTGCCATCTTAGTGTGACGAGTGAATTCAAGGAAAGAATTGCTCAAGCCCAAAGGGAAGATAGAATTTCAAGAGACCTTAGAAGCGGTAAGGCTGATAAGTTGAAAGGTTTTACCCAAGGGAATGATAGTTTGTGGAGGTTTGAAGGTCGTATATGTGTACCTGCTAGTGGTGACCTTCGAAAGGATATTTTGGAGGAAGCCCATAAGAGCCATTACCCTTCATCCGGTGCAACCAAGATGTATCAAGATTTGAAGAAGATGTTTTGGTGGCCAGGATTGAAGAAGGATGTGTGCACATGGGTGAGTAAGTGCTTGGTGTGTCAAAAGGTGAAGATTGAACACCAAAAACCTTCGGAATGTTGCAACCTTTGTCAATCCCGAATGGAAGTGGGATAGTGTCTCCATGGACTTTGTAACTATACTCCAAGGACCCAAGCAAATCATGACGCCATATGGGTAATTGTGGATCGGTTGACTAAATCAGCCCACTTTTTACCTATTAAGGTGACTTATTCCTTGGATAGGTTAGCAGATTATATATTAAGAGATAGTAAGATTACATGGAGTACCATCGACAATAATCTCAGATCGGATCCGCGATTTACGTCACGATTTTGGGGAGCTTTCAGAAGGCATTTGGTTCAAAGCTGTGTCTGAGCACGGCTTATCACCCAAATGGACGGTCAATCTGAAAGAACTATCCAAACTTTGGAGGACATGTTGAGGGCATGTGTTTTAGATCAAAGAGGGAGTGGGATAAGTACCCATTGATTGAATTTGCATATAACAACAGTTATCATGCAAGTATCGTATGGCACCATACGAGGCCCTCTATGGACGGAAGTGTCAATCACCTCTATGTTGGTATGAGCCCGAGAGCAAAGTCTACTGGACAGATATTGTGAAAACGCAGAACAAATCAAGAAGATTAGGGATAAGATTCTCAGCTCAAAGTCGCAGAAAAACTATGCAACGGCGAAAGCCTAGATTTTCAAGAGGGGACCATGTGTTCCTAAGAATCACCCCCACCACAGGCATAGGCCGAGCAATGAAAGTAAAGAAATTGAGCCCCAGATTTCTTGGTCCATTTGAAATCCTTAGGAAAATAGGATCTGTAGCCTACCGTATAGCCCTACCCCAAGTCTGTCCAACCTTATGATGTTTTCCATGTCTCCAGTAAGGAAATATCATCTGACCCAAGTCATGTACTAGAGCCAGAACATGTACAATTAAGAGATGACCTAACGTTTAACTTACCACCCACGAGATCGTTACCGAGGAGTTAAGCGTTAAGGAACAAGGCACCCCTAGTCAAAGTAGCATGGGACGAGGTGAAACCGAAGAAGTTACATGGAAGCTGGAATCAGATATGCAAGCACAGTGTCAGAGCTATTCTCAGGTAACGAATTTCGAAGGCGAAATTCTTTTTAAGGAGGGGAGTAATGTAACGCCCCAATTTTTACTGTCATTAGGAACCGAATTACCGTAGGTAAATATTATATAAAATTTGAGACCAAACAATCCTTAATAAAGGAATATAACGTTAGAAGAGAAGTTAGGAGCAATTCGTGCAAGTATTGCAAACCCAAATTTCTGTACGTGTAAAATGACCAAAATGCCCTGAGGTTATTTTACTCATAAAATGAGGATCGTGGGCTCCACCCATCCTCAAGGGGATGTTTTGATAATAATAAGGGATTGTTTGTGTTATGTGTGTTAATAGAGGAGAAGAATCATAATTTTGAGCTTCGCGCGAAATGACCAAAATGCCCTTGCGTTTTTAACCCGATACGTGCCGAGAGCCAGAACCTCACTAAAATGTTTTAAAAGGTGTTTTTAAGCCATGATTAACCATTGGTTAAGCTTGAGTGGTCTCGGGCAATTTTTAAGTAAAATGGTTTTCCCCTGTCTTTATGCAATTTTACAAATTTTGAGATTTTTGATTTGTCTAACGAAACCTAAGCAATATTAGGCTCAAATTAAAGCTTATTAAATTCTAATTATTAATCTAGAGTCAAAATTATTTATTTAAATTGATTAGAACCTAAAATTGCTTTAAAACACTCAAATTGCTTACTAATTCACCTAAGCCCTTAACCGTAAATTCTCTAAATTGCATGAATACCTTGCCTACACCTAAATAATACATGGAACACACAAAACCCTCTTCCATGAGGCTGTAATGCACGAAATAATTCAGCCATAATCATTAGAATTATTGCAAGATAATGCACTAAAACAAAATGCCAAAAAATTCCCTAAAACATGGCATAAAACATGCCTTAAACAAGAAATGATTTTCCTCCCTTTGTTCCCCATGAAAAATCCAAAAATTATGCCTCCTCCTCTTGTCATACATGAGCTTGAATTCCTCTATAAATATGCTTACTTGAGGAGCCTTGGAAGCCTTGCTCATAACTTACACAAATTCTAGTTTTAGAGCACCAAAAGCTTTCTTTCTTCCTCCTCCTTGGTGAAATTTCTTCTCCATTTCTCAAAGAGATTTTCTTTCATTTCACTCAAGGAAACCAAGTCCTATTCCTTTCCTTCAAATCAAATTAGGTAGGGAGTTGTTTTTAAGTTTATTTCTATGCTTTGCTAAGTGTTTTCTTGGTTCAAAATGATGATTTCATGGATTTTCTCTAGTTTTTCCATTTGGTTTTCTTCTTCCTTTTCTTTGAACAATTCAGCCATATGGCCTAGGTGGGACTAAGATGATGGCTTGATGATGAGGACCTTGAGGGTGGGTTGTGAATCCATCACAAGTTAGGCCTCTAAAGCTTGAAAGTTCCACTTCATGCAAAACTTTAAAGAATAATATTTTTATGATGTTTTTATGATCTTGAGTTTAGAACTTGAAAGATGTATTTCTCACTTTGTCTTGCTAAGATATATATATTGGATTGAATTTGTATTTCTATAAAGTCTTGAAGGAGCTCTAGTAAAGAAATCAAATGAACTTGCATCCATGTTTAAGTTTATGCCTTGCATAATCATGTTTACTTTCTATGTCATCACTAAAATTTCAAGAATGAATAAATGGACTTGCATACTCATGTTTAAATTTCCAAGTTTGCATTTCATGTTTATATTTCAAGTTGTCACTTAATCTCTAAAGATAATAAAGAAGTTGCATCTCATATTTATTTTATGCTCTCACTTTATTTTATAATGGCTAAAAGAATCAACGCATGACATGTTTATTTTTTGTCATCACCTAAAGATCCTAGAGCTCAAAGACTTGCCCAAGTATCACAAGCAAAGTTGGAACCATGATAATAAAAACTCTAAAGCTTTCTTGAGATTATTGGAGTCAAAGAATTCATTCTTTAAGAAGTCTTGAGTTTGGAGCTTAATAAGAATTCTCTTCTCCCTCTCCGGTCCTATGCAAACCTGTGCTTCAGTTTCTTAAGATTCTCTTCTCCTTCCACTGGTCAATGCGGACTACCGCGCTCAAGTTTCTTGCATCATGTTTATATTTCCAAGTTATCACCTTATAAAGACAAGATTAAAATGGGTTGCATAGCATGTTTAAAATTCTAGCTATCACTAAATCTCTAAAGTTCAAGACTTGCTCCTTTTATCTTAAGAAAAAATTCTAATCATGAACATTCTTTCAATGTATAAATCGGCCTCATGATTATGGAGGCTTAAAGTCTTATAATTTCTTTAAAGTTTAACAAAAAGAATTAGTTACTAAAGGAGTTTTGAAGCTTTGCAAAAATTATACGGGAAACTAGTACTTAATGTATACTTCAAATGTGGTTTTATGCAATTATATGAGGTTCATGATTCGGCTACCTATTAGTTTAGTACTACGTATGATGATGGTTTAATATGTTCAAAGTTGTGTTGATTATGATTTATTGCTAAGAGAATGATTCTATGCATGTTAGAAATAAAACTAGCTTCCTAAAAAGGTAAAAGAAAGATTTCTAGAACTCTAGAGAATGAAATTTGTGCATTCTGTCAGAACCTTTAGCAGCCCTAAGAACAAGTACTATTGTGTTTATATAAGGGAAAATGATTCATAATTGGTTTAGTAATTGATTTTAGCACCATAAGGAAAGCCGGTAATGAGAAAGGGTTAAAAATGCAACTTCTAGCACACCGTGAAGCCTTAAATATAACTTGTTGCCTATGTTGTCCCATATAGTTTAATAATGTTCTTAAGGCTTATAATTAATGGTAATGATGATAATGAATCCTTTAGGTGCATGATTAATTAGTGTGATAATTGAGGTTACCCGATTTTAAAGTTTTAGATGTTTAAGACGGTTTTCGGTAAGAATTTATGATGATAGTTCTTTGAAATTTGAAATGATAAGTCTATGAAGTGATTTGATGCTTATTAAGTTTTTGATATCATTGAATGATTCCGGGCTTGCATGTTATAGTTACTGTTGCAAACAATGAGAATGCTTATGCATGAAATAATGAAATATTCTTTGTTATTTAAAAATTTACCCTTGTTGTTGGAAGAAAGTATATTACTAAAAGTGTAATTTGGAAAGGTTCTGGCTAGGAAAGACTTGGTATTTAAGCGTATCCATTTGTGACCCACCTCTCTTTCCTGGAATCTGGATGCATGATTCCAGTTGGTATATATATTATTCAGAATAAGACTATAATGAGAAAATGTTATAAATGAATATGAATTGAGAATTGTATTATGATATAACATGTAAAGACTTAAAGGTGACTTAAAATATATGAGAAAATGATCCTTTGAACCAATCAAACTATAGGCGGTGAAAAGGTGATTCTTGCCCCTAGTCTCTTCTCTCAAAAGGGTAGAGACGGAATTTTTACTTATCAAAAGGGATAAGTATGTGGTGACGACTAGCAAGGTATGAGCTCATAACCTAGATTACTCCCAAAAGGGTGGAGTATAGGGTGGCCCAGGAAAATAATGATGATGATGACAAGATTTTAAGTCACCTAGGACACTAAAGAAATGAAATATGTGCACCATGTCTTGTGCATAGCTATTATGGTATGATGTTCTTTGTGCATAGCATTTTATTTGATGATGATGAGAAATATGATGTTCTTCTATGCATGTTATTATGATATGATGATGAGGAATATGATGTGTTGATGAAAGGAAAAGTTCATTATAAACATGGCATGCTAAGTTTATGATGCATTATAAGATGCATGATTAAAACGACGAACCTCAGGTAAAGTATATTTTCGAACTTAATAAATCAATCTTAGCATGCTCACTATTTCATAATAACCTCGAGGTTCCTGGAAACGATGATAATGACACAATGCATCATGAGGTGAGTACCCTACTGAGATTCTTTTTTAAGTTTCTCACTCCCTCTATTTTTCTTTCCATCTCGTCTTCAGAAATAGAAGGAAGCGTTCGTTAGTCACATTGAGGCTTTTAGGTAGTGAACTTGATCCTTAGTTTCACTCGTATATTTCAAATAGCTATCCCTATCCTTGGAGTGTTATTACTAGGTGCCATTAATGGATGTCCTTCCATCCATATATTATTTGTTTTGTTAGATTGCCTACACCTAGTCTTATTCTTGGTAGGCAAACTATCTATGTGTTATGTAATTATGGATGTTATATGATGGAGCCAATATGATGTGTTTTTCATGCTATATCTACACGTTATTCGCTTTATTTCGATTATTGTTCACGTTATGCGGCTCACGTTTTCAATTATGTTTTTTTTTAAAATGGGTCATAATTTCAGTAAGTTTTTTCAAAGTATAATGAAAGAACAAAGCAAAGAGTAAAGTCTAGTAATTAATCAGATACAACCTAGGTGTATTCGGTTATTTATTAGGGTATTCAGTCATCATCATAACTTATCATTTAACATTCCATGCTCATAAACTTCATAATTTCTCTAAAACCATAAATTTGATGGAAATCTAGTAGCATAATGGGGAATGGAGCTTCCCCATATTTGCTTCCCGTCATATAACATATCAATCATGTATCTCAAACATTAGTTCATAATCACAACATGCCACAAGTCGTATCATGTAATTGATCACATAAGTATACATCACATTCTTTGCATATATCAATAAACATGTTATCATCAATATCTCATTGAAAAGTAAACATACTCCTACCCAGTATGTTGGATATAAAGGCAACAAGCTAATGCATATGCAATGATCAACATGATATATCCAGCATAATTGAAATCATTACATGCATAGTCCAAGAATCAAGCATGTATAGTTATCAATATATAATCTTGCACAATTATTTCAAGTCATATAATTTCCAACCAAAACATTTGAACATAGCCTTCATATTATATCAATCATATGAATATCATCAAGTTGTTAATAATTACACTTTGGCCCCAAAATAGGTCAAAACTATAATTTCTAAGAGTTTGTGGGTCAAAATGTAAATTTCCGCTTTCAACACATTTTCTCAAATTAATGATCCTCAAAATTAATTTACACTTTTAAGGACCCATACCACTTAGAAATCATTTAAATTCATCATAAAAACCATTTTGGGTCATTGGTCAAATTTTGTTAGATTTTGACGATTATAGTGCAAGGTTTTACATTTTTGACACTTAGTAAATGTCAATGCTTCTAAAACTTTTTCTAAACATCATAAATAGTATTTTGAATACATGGACACATTCAAAATCATTATTAACTCTAATTAAATTCATTTGGCCAAAATTCCAAAATGATAGTTTAATGCACAACTTTCTGCATTTTGCAAAATCCAAACTAACGCTTGTAATTATTCTTTTAACCACCTAAGACACTAAAAATAATTTTTACAACAATTATAAATGAATTTTATGTATGTGAACAGTACCCACATTGATGAACAATGCTGTAATAGTAGTGAACAGTACCAAAATTACAATTTCGAAAGCTTTAGGAAATTATATTTTTGACCCTTTTCAATTACTAGTTTTTCCTAAAATGCTACAAATAATTTTTACAACAATTATTAATGAATTTTATGCATGTGAACAATGCCTATAGTAATAAATAGTCCTGGAGGTAGCAGACAGTACCAGAAAATTAAAATTTCAAAAGCTTTAGAAAATTACATTTTGACCCTTTCTAATTACTAGTTTTTCCCAAAAGTCATTCTAAGACATCTAAGGCACATGAAATAATTTTTAACATATTTTTAACCATGTGAACAATAGTGAACACTAGTGAATAGTATGAATAGTGCCCAGAAATTAAAATTTCAAAAGCTTTAGAAAATGACATTTTTGAACCTTTCCAATTACTAGTTTTTTTTTCCAAAAGCCTCTCTAAGACGTCCAAAACATATAAAACAATTTTTGACATATTTTTTACCATGTAAATAGTGGTGAATAATAATGAACAATGTTAAATAGTGCCAAAAATAAAAATTACAAAAAAGCTTGGAAATTGCATTTTTAACCTTTTCTAATTACTAGTTTTTCTCGAAAACTATTCTAAGACACTTAAAACACATGAAATCATTTTGTCCCTCGTAGAAATTAATTATTATCATTTAAATCAGTTGCAAAACTTAAAGTTTCATAAATAAGGTTTTTACATGTTTATAATCACATTTTTTCTCTCTTAAATTCCTATTTCTTTCAAAATGTCTTTGTACAATCAAGACACAAGATTCAAGCCTTAAAACAAAATAAAACCAAGTTCACATTCAATACTTTGATGTGGCCAAAATATATATGAATGAATATGTGTCTATGATCAAAATTTCCATTTAAGACAAAGGGGCAAGTCTTGAGCTTTAAAGACTTAGATGATGACTAGAATCATAAACATGTCATGCAACTCATTTTAAGTCTTTAACATTTAAGGTGACAACTTGGAAATATAAACATGTTATGCAAAACTTGAAATATAAACATGAGAATGCAAGTCCATTTTTAAGTCTTCAAGATTATAAGGTAATATCATGAAATGGAAGACTTGAAATATAAACATGAAAATGTAATTTCATTTTTAAGTCTTTAACATTTAAGGTGACAACTTGGAAATATAAACATGATATGCAAGGCATTCAAACATAAACATGAAAACAAGTTCATTTTTACATCTTATTAGAGCTCACAAACTCAAGAATTTAAAGAGTGAAACTTGCAACCCCATCAATCTTAACAAAATGAAAATGAGCTTTAGAGTCCTCCATTCCCATGGTTCAAAGAACATCATTTCTTGGACTCATCATCAAGCTCAACAACAACAAAGAAACCAAATGAGCATTCTTTCTCTATTTTTTTTAAACAAAAGATCAAGCCTAAAGCTTTAGAGGTCAAGCTCATGATGGTTTTATAACCATCATCAAGAACACTCATCATCAAACTATGGTCTTGATCATAACAACAACAAGAGAAAAGAATAGAAATGGAAAATAACTTAAAAATAAAATCCCTACCAAGAAGGTTTCTTGTTTGCAAGTGAGAAAGCTTGATTCTTTGTGAGGAAATAGAAGAAAAAATCTTCTCTTATAGTAAGACAAGTTTGAGCCAAGAGAAATAAAATGGGAGGAGGATTTTTCTTATGTTCTTGTGTATGAGGATGGAAAGGTTAGGTGTTTAGGGGTTGATCTATGGTGGTGGTGTGGTGGTTTGATGTTTGTAGCTTGAAGGAAGATCAAGAATAAAGGTTCTTGAAGGTGAAGAAAACAAAGAAGAGAGCTTGAGCTGAGAGAGCAAGTGTGTTTTTTCACATAACTTGGTGAACAAGTTTTGGCTAAAAAAGTAGATAGTAAGAATGAAAGAGTGTGAGTGTAAGAAAGTTGAAAAAAAATCACATATTGGAGGGAATTGGGGTTGTTTGCCCAAAATGTTCTTGGGGGTTAGGTAGGATTACTTTTGTGTTTTGTGTGTGTTATGATTAGGATTAAGGATATGTTTAATTAGGAGAATGGTTAGGAATTGATAATTAGGTGTTTAAGGCTTTCAAGACAAGGTTAGAGAGTTGTCTTACATATTTAGCTAGGCTAAGCTTGATTAATTCAAATTTCAAATATGAACATGTCCTTAATCTTAAGGAAAAGAAGGAGAGAGTGTTTACTTTTTGTCTCTTACTTTTGCTTTTTGGTCTTATGAAGTATCTTTGAATAAGAATGAGGTTAAACTTTTGCTAAGCAATTTCGGGCCTTAATTAACTTCAAATGATTATTTTGACTAAAAATTAATAAATAAAATTAATTTATCTTTAATTAGAGCCTAATATTGCCTATTAGAGGTGTCAAATGGGCCAGGCCACCTATTTGGCCCTAGCCCACATGGGTTGGCCAAAAACCCCACAACTACAAAAAGCCCACAGGGACAAAAGCATACATGGGCCTTGTGGGCTAAGGCTAGCCCATGGGCTAGTCCACTTATAAAAATTTTAAAATTCATCAATGTTTAAAATAAGCTATCCCATGGGCTAGCCCATGGATTGGCCCACCTATAGGCTAGCACCAAGCCACCTATATTATACTATTGATGCTATTGTTAACATTTATAATCAAAAGATAACAATTCAATCAAAATGATATATTTAAGAATACAATTTGTTCTAAGAAATGAAATAAAATAACAGAAATATTTCAAATGTAGCAAGTTACAATGAGAAATAGATTTTTGTTAGATTTAGATTCAATCTAAGGTCTAAAAAACACAAGTGTAGAAATGGTTCTACTTAATTTTGTGTTTACAAGTGAAGAAGAAATTTGTTACATAAAAGGCTTTGCACTAGTCCAACAAGATTGCTTGGTGCATCATAGATATGATCCCTAGAAACATCATTCTTTTTCTTTCTCGGATAGAAATTCTATTACCTAGTAGCACTGCTTTTTATATACATACAGGAAATAGGAAAGATACCTTATCAAATATGCAAAGCCAGATGCCATATAATTATCGAGGATGTTATATGCAAGTAGAATAACTAAGAATAAAAACATTCATATATACTAAATCTTCCAATTGCATTTAAGGACAGACCATGAGGCAAGTAATTGTGATTGCACCGGCAACGCATTGAGTTCACGAAATAAGTATTCCCCAAAAGAACTTTTAACCTGATAATTAAATTTGCCTCCATGTTAGACGCAAGAATAATGATTTTGGACTAATGAAAAATTTTGAAGAAATGCATGGATATGCATTACCTGAAATGTCCTTGTTGCTGATTTGAAAACCAACTCAAGGATAAAGAATAAACAAGTCAACCATGCCTATGAAAGAAGCTTCCTAAGGTCCATGAGAGTTGTCAACATTAATGTATCAGGTGAAAGAATGCAGAATGCATTGAACTGACCAATAAAGGGAGCATACCACTCCAAATCATGCCAAACGGCAACAAATGTGAATATAACCCATACAGACTCCCAAGAGGAATGTACATATACTTGAATTTCTACCCAATCAAAATTTCTAAGAAACCAAGCGAGTCAGATTACAAGTTCAGCAAAATAGATATCTAAGAAACCAAGCAGATGTTTTATCCCTAACAACTAAAAGTTAGACTACTTCATTAATCGTCATTTACATCTTTATCTTCTTGATGCATAACTAATGTTTTATCCCTAAGAGTTTTGCAATCATCTTCATCTAAAATAAGGACAAGATTAGAAACAATTAAAAGATCAAACAAGATTTGTCAATTGGAAAAGATAATATAGAGCATATTAAGACATTACCTTCAGGGTTCAAAACAAAGCCATGTGTAACACCCAGGGATAAGGCAGGAGTGATCACGGGTGCAGAAGGCACGGACAAGGAGCAACTCCTGCCTCCAGCGGAGGGGTACATAATGAACCGATTACACACTCGAATGAGAGGGATCCTTAGTTGGATAGGTATGGGACTATACAGTTAAGGAGGGCTTATATGAATTGATTAGTACTACCTATGCCACAAAGATACATCCTTCTTTTCGGTAGCCCATCATGAAAGAACTCACAGTTAAGCGTGCTTGACTTGGGATAATTTTGGGATGGGTGACCTCCTGGAAAGTTTTCCTAGGAAGCATGTGAGTGAGGACAAAGCACGTTGAAAAGACCGGTGTTGGTTTGTGGGGACAGTCGTCAATCCATAAAGTAGCAGGGGATGTTACAAATAGTATCAGAGCCTGCACCTCTCCTAGTACGTGTGGTTCAGGGATGAACCAAGTGGAAGTGGTGGGCATGTAATGCCCAAGGACGAGGTAGGGAATGATCATCGGTGCTAGAAGGCACGCAGGGAGCGGCTTCTGCTTCCAAGCGGAGGGATAGATGAATGAACTGATTACACACCCGAATGAGAGGGTTCCTAAGTCTGTATAGGTATAGGACTATACAGTTAATGAGGGCTTATATGAATTGATTGGTACTATCTATGCCACAAAGATGCATTTTTCTTTTCGGTAGCCCATCACTAAAGAACTCCAGGTAAGCGTGCTTGACTTGGGGTAATTTTAATATGGGTGACCTCATGAGAAGTTTTCCCATGAAGCGTATGAGTGAGGACAAAGCACGTGAAAAGACCCGTGTTGGTTTGTGGGACAGTCATCAATCCATAAAGCGGGGATGTTACACCATGCAACCAATTTCTAGTGAAAATAAGTATTTGGACATTTTCTGGAAGAGTTGAACTTCTATACTTCGTAAGAATACGTCCGCCAATGCTAAAAGCTTATTCCGATGCTAGGAGTAATTGGAATACTCAAGACATCTCTGGCCATAACTGACAATGTGAGAAATCATTTTTCATGAGTCTTCCAGGTAATTCAACACATCAAAATCTTCATTGTCATCAGATCGATTGGTGGTTCATCAAAATAAATATCCAATTCATTCTTGCTAGCGACATATTTTGTTTCATTTTGAAACATTTTAAACTCCTAAAAAATGTAATTTATTAATTATATGAACAAAAAAGAGTTGAAACTAAGTAATAACTAATTCTCATAATAACATACGCTAAATATCCTTGATCTCTTTGGCTTGTTTCCTTCTGAAAGACTTATTCAACATGCTAGACACACTCGAAGACTGACAAGCACTCAGAGCACTAAGATTATAGGAATAATCCCTATAAAGCTTCTCAAACTTTTCCCTTACAATTCAAACCTTATCTCTAGAGGTTGAGAGATTAAGTTTTCTTTAGTAGAAGTTCAGAAAATCTAGCTTTAATCGGGGATCAAGAATGGCTCCAAAAGCCATGACTACACTATAATCCTTCCAATATTTGTCAAATTTTTCCATCATTCTTCCAGCCATGTCTCTTATCACATCCTCCTCATTAAATTGGTTTTGATCCAGCACGCATTGAATCTTCCAAACTTGCATAAAATACAAATTTGAAGTCGGATAAGATGAACCTGAGATTAGATTTGCAATATCATAGAAGGGTTCAAGAAATTCACACATCTTCTCTCCTTTCCCATTCATTCTTCAAATGATGGACAATATTTGTAATTGTTGTCTATCACTCGAAGAATATCAAATGCTCTTTCAAATTTTATTGCACTTTCCAGCATCATATATGTTGAATTCTACCAAGTCGAAACATCCAATTTCAAACCCGTGCTTTCATCAATGGCAGCTTGTTGTACACATTCTTTAAATTTTGTCATTCTTGCATCCAATCCCCTCACATACTTCACACTTTCTCTAATTTTAAACAATGCTTCGCTTGCCACTTTTAAACCCTCTTGCACAATAAGATTAAGTATGTGAGCACAACATCATACATGAAAAATGTACGTCGAATTTTCCGTGTAAAAATGATCAAAATGCCCCTGAGGTTATTTTATCTAGAAAATAAGGATCGCCGTCCCAAGTTATCCTCAAGGGGACGTTTTGATGATGATAGGGGATTATATGTGTTATGTGTGTTAACAGCAGAAGAATCTCATTTTAAGTCCCGATACACAAAATGACCAAAATGCCCCTACGGCTATCTACAGAACAAAGTGCCAATTGAACCAATTTCACCCAAAGGTTTTAAATGATGTTTTTAAGCTATGTTTAACAACTGGTTAAGCCCGAGTAGTTTCGGGAGGTTTTTGTGAAAAATTACCATTTTACCCATAGCTAAGTGTATTAGGGGCCTAATGACGCAATTAGCAAAACCTAAGTAATATTAGGCTCTAATTAAAGATTAGTAAATTCTAATTACTAATCCAGAGTCAAAATAATTTATTAAGATTGATTAGAACCTAAGATTGCTTAGACACACTTTAATCTTTGATTTAAAAATCAAGATGTCATGTTATGGAATCTTGAATGGTATTTTCTCTCTCCAATTCCTTAAATCAAGGAATTGTTTTTATGAATAGTTTTTATATAAAATGAGTTTTTATTTCACTAATAAAGCAAGACTAGCTCCTTAATCATGTCTTGATACTCTTAATTATCCATTACCTTGCCTAAACACTTACTTACAAACTCCTAATCAAAAGCCTAATCAATGATACACCTAAACACACCTCTAAACCACAATTAGATGACATATTTTTCCTTTCCTTGGCTGCACATGGCCGAGGCCACTCCTCCCCATGATCATCACATGTTAATTTATTTTTACATACAAAGAACCATGCTTTAGGCCATACTTCACCATGCTTTGAGCCATACTTCACCATGCCTTGAGCCATGCCTTTGAATGACCAAATTAATAAGATATTTTCCTCCTAATGCCACACAAATGCCGCGGCCTCCTCCATCATTTCATCCTTGATTTTGTTTTCTATAAATACCATGCTTGGATGAACTTGGTTAAGTTTGTTCATTTGCCAAGTTTAGCTTCAAAAAGTAATCATAAGTTCTTTCTTTTTCTCTCAAAGTTCAAGAGTTCTTTTCATCCTCCTTTTACTCACAAAGAACCACTACCCCTAAACCATACACTACCTCCTAAACACTTAGCCTTACCTTTCCAAAATATCAAACTCAAAAAACACAACTTTCTTCCTTTCTTCTTCTCCGAAGCATCATCCAAGCACCAAGGAAGATTTTTTTCTTTCATTCTTCCCTCAAGATCAAGTCTTTTTCACCTCCAAGAAAAACAAACCTTTGGTAGGGAGTTGTATTGAAAGTTATTTCTATAACATCCTAGTTTTTCTTTAGAAATTGATTAAGGAATGGTTAATAGAAATATTAGAATTCTCAGACATAGTTATGATGAGCACGACTCCATGAGTAGAAAACAAAATTTGTGAATAGTATTTTGCGGCCGCCCGGAAACCGAACTGGAGATTTGGGACCTGAGGTGCCCGAAGTTAGGAAAATATGAGGATTTGGTTAGAAATGTGTGGGAATGAAAACTTTATGCTTAGAAGTAATTTTTGAGTAATATCGATTTTATCGGGTAAGGTGTTTACCCGTTCGGTGAGATTTCGGTGTGTGATTTTTAACACGAAAGATATTTTCATCAACACAAATAAGTGATATTTATCAAAGTAAGACATATGGAAGGCCAAGATTTAATCTTGGAATCCAAGATTTAATCTTAGCTATCCATTGTTGCTTTATGATATACGTAATGATTATTTTTGCTAAATATCTTACATGCTTTATTATAAGAAGCCTAGTCACCAATTTCTCCTCCAAAACCAAGAGAGATTTCGGCTAGCCAAGGGAGAGAAAGACCAGCCACCATTGTTGCTCTCAAGAGCTTGTTCTTGAGTTCCAAGTTCAAAAACTCCAAGCTAGAGTTGTTGAAACATTAAAGGTTCTTCACAAAACTTGTTCTACACCTCATTCTCTATCAATCTAACTGAACAAAATTTTCATTCCTCATCAAAAACTTGTATTGTACCTCACACCTCACTGATATTAGAGGGGATTGGAGTTGAATTGGGAGCTTTGGAGGAGAAGGAAGCAAGCTTGGTTAGCCTTGAAGCCAAGAAGCTAATAGATCACTCAAAGTAGGGTTTTTGCTCCTCTTCTTGTGCAATTTTTCTGATCTGTTTTGGCATGACCTAGGTCCAAAATTTCTGATGGTATTGATGGACAAGGTGGGTTTGGATGGTGTTAAAAAGGGGTTTTTATCAAAGGAAATTGGAACTAAGCTATTGTATTTCTAGTTGTTCTGAAGTAGTAATTATGCATGAATTTTCTGGTATATTTCTGGGTAATTAGATGATCTACAAAAATTATATGTTTTAGTGGACATCTTAACTACATGAATTTTCTTAGGTGTTAATGTTAAAGTTTATTGCCTCAAAAAAATCAAGAACCAACATGTGTCTGATGCTGTCCTGGATGTTGTAACAGAAAGTAATAAACTTGTCCAATTTTATTGTCATAGCAACTGATTGAGATAGCTCATGAATTTTTACACAAAGCTAATAACATATTGAAGTGTCACTGTAAATTTTCTTGTGTATTGGTTCCATCAATTTCTAGGGTTAAAAATTGCAGGAACCGGATCTGGCCTGTGAATTGGTGGCCCCTGACCACCAGATTTGTATATTTCCTGAAGTAATTATAGAACTCTGATTGTCCTGAAATTTTTACAGGTTATTCTAGACACATTGAAGTGTCATATATAATTTTTTTGACTCTTGGGATGGCTGTTTGAATACACCAATTAAATGTTTAACCTAGAACAAAAATTCTGCCAAGGTGCTAGAATGTGAAAATGGCTGAAATTTCATGATAGTATGATATCTATCCCAAGTCTATGGTATATGAATGCACACTAATTGTTTCAATTTCTTATTCATGAACCTCTAATATAATTGAATATTTAATTGTAAGGTAAACATGTTTTTTAGAAAAGAAAAAAGGAGTATATGATGCTTTATGTGAGAACATGCAGAAATATTATGTACACATTATGCTGTTGCATATTTGAACATATGGGGAAAACAGAAACAAGACTTAAAGGGGATAGAGAGGGAAGGCAAAAGTAAGGACTTCCCTAGAAAAATTATAAGTCGGAGGCGTATCAACTAGGAATAGAACTGTGTGTGATCCGAAAATGGAAAAAAATGAAGTCCGATGATCACGAATAGGAATGAGCTCATGTCCTAGCAGTCTATTGTCCTCTATGAAATTATTAAATGTGGATGTGGCTCTATGTGAAACTAAGCCTTCCCTATGTTGAGAAATTGAGAGAAAAATTCATGGAATTGAGTTTATGGTTGTACATAATAGTACCTGATTGACTCCGTGGTGCCATTCTAAGTTATTGCGATCTATAGATTTTAGGATTGCTATTTATGACCTTTATATGAATATTGTATATGCATGAACTTTTATCTGGACTATGTGTAGCCTCTGGGGAAACAACCCTACTGAGAATTTTACAATATTCACCCTTGGCTGTGTGTATTGTATTGTTCAGATCACCAGATGCCGTCCCTAGTGTTTTTCTTTGACTCACCACAATGGGTGTGGCAATACGACCGGCATTGGACTCCATGTACGCCGTCGATTACTCAGTTTCGTATATATATGTTTTTCGGTCGTTCCTTTAGTACTTCAGTTTTTGCCGACTTCGACCCCGCCTTCCCTTATGAGGGTGTGCCTCTCCATATGGCACATCCTGATGTGTTTGAGGTTCCCCTTGCTCCACCTGCACACCCGCCAGATGCACCCGTTTCTTCGTGCTCCTCGTCCAACTCGACCCCTCTGAGGGTCCAAACGCCCCGGTGGAGGTGAGGTCATCGCATTGATGGCCAACGGCTTCCTAGGAGGAGGTGAGACTTTTAGAGACTGTTGGCATGTACATAGCAGTAGTGTAGTGTTAGGGCTTTACCAGCCTGACCGATGTATTATTAGTTTTCTTTTGCTCCGTTGTAGCTATATGATATTTTATCGGGCTGAATATTTGAGCAGGTTAGGTATTTGGTAGGGGGTCTAGCCTCATTTGCTAGAGAGTTTTGACTAGTTAGGGTTGTTTCATATTTGTATTTTTATTATGATGTATATATTGTAACTGGGACATGATGTTAATGTATGTGAATATGGTTGTGGCAACATATGTATTAAAACTCTTTTCTCATTGTAATTTCCGGCTAGTATCGATCAGGAACGTTAGTAATACTCTGCTAATTACTATGTAAATACTCGAGTAGAATGTGGTAATTGGGAGGGTGTTACAATTTCCTTACTTTGTTAAGCTTTGTTCTTGGTTTAAAATGATGTTTTGATGGATTCCCTATGCTATATCATTTCGGTTTTCTCTTTTCTTTTCTTATGCATTTCGGCCTTCAAGGCCTTGTTGGTCTCTCATGATAGCTTGATGATGAGAGTTTCTAGATGATGACTATGATTTCATCACAATGAAACCTCTAGAGCTTGAGTTTTGCTTTTACAAAGTATGAAGAAGCATGCATTATCACTTAAATAATTAATCTCAAAGCCTACCTATTTCAACCTAAAAGTTGAAATGTGATTTAGAGTAAATACTCTAAGAGGCCTAGAGCACTAAAATAAAGAATTGGACTTGCATTTATATTTATATTTCCTTGCCTAGCATATTTACTTTCCAAGTTATCACTTAAATAAATAAAGAATTGGACTTGCATTTATATTTATATTTCCTTGCTAGCATATTTACTTTCCAAGTTATCACTTAAATAATTAATCTCAAAGCCTACCTATTTCAACCTTAAAGTTGAAATGTGATTTAGAGTAAATACTCTAAGAGGCCTAGAGCACTAAAATAAGGAATTGAACTTGTATTCATGTTTATATTTCCTTATCTAAGCATAATAATTATATCTCTTAACTTAGAAGTTGTTTTAAAGTATGAAGCTTAGTTACTAGAAATACCTTATTTTGTGCTCATGGGACTCATTATTTTTGGACTTGTCTTTAATTTTCCAGCACCTTTAGATTCTGTTTTGGATGATTTAAATGTGTTAAATACTTTGCCATTTGATGTGATAATTGTTCTTGGCACTTTAGGCAAGCCTTGTAGCTAAAAAGAATTGAAAATGAGATTTCTAAAACTCCTAAGAGAAAGAATTATGCAATCTATTGCAGCACCTTTAAAGTTTGTAAAATCAGGTTGTACCATGTCTACTTAAGTAAGAATGACTTATGAATGGTTTAGGAATTGACTTTAGCATTATAGGAAAAGCAGGTAATGAGAAAAGGTGTAAAACGCAACTTCTAGCACACTGCAAATCATTGAAATCTTTTTACTGCCTATGCTGTCCAACTTTGATTGATGATGTTCTTGAGCTAAATAATTAGAGGTAATGATGATAATAAACCCCTTAGATGCATAAGAAAATAATTTTATAATTAGAGTTACCTAATCTAGGGGTTTGGCTATTTAAGGTAATATTTATGTGTTGATTGAGATGATGAATTCTTTGATGCTTTGAGATGATGAATTCATGTGATATTTGATGCTATGTGAGTACTTGATCTCTAGAGATAGGATCCATCATTTGCATGTTATAGTTTCTTTTGGAAACATTGGTTATACCTATGCAAGAAATATATGAAAAGCTATGATAATTATGAATTATGTATTGCATCTTAATATAACATGCTAAGACTTAAGGTGACTTAGAAATATAATAAAATGATCCTTTGGACTCATCAAACTATAGATGATGAAAAGGTGATTCTTGCCCCTAACCCTACTTTTAAGTGAGACTTTAACTTATCAAAAGGGATAAATATATACTAATGACGACTAGTGAGGAATGAGCTCATAACCTAGAAGTACTCTCAAAAGGGAAGAGTTATAGGGTGGCCCCAAGAGTGAAAGTGAACTAAATTTAAGTCACCTTGTGAACCAAAAAATGTCATTCATGAATCATGTTCTATGCATATTATGTTTGCTATGAAGTAAAGTGTATGCTATAAGGTTAAGTGTTGCATATCATAATAAAGTATGATGCATTCATTACAAGACTCATGATAAAATGAATGGGCCTCGGTAATTGATGTTTTAGAACTTAGTAAATGAATATTTGCATGCTCACTATTTCATAATAAACCCAAAAATCCCTGAAACACGTTGATGATTTCACTTAGATAGGAGGATACCTACTGAGATTCTTTAGCAAGATTCTCACTCCCTCTTCTCTCTTTCCATCATGTCTTGAGATTCTGATGGCGACGTTCGTCCTTTTCATTGACACCCCCACTCGAGAGGATCCTTCGCACGTACACCACCGCATCCACCGTTCGTGATTTCCCGGATTATGTTCCTCGCTCGAGGCATCAAGATGACCCATGATAAAACTTGCCTACCCACATATATTTTGAGAGTTCCCACTTCCCCACGAATAAGGAAGAGTAGTGAGGAGACGGTCACCCGACCGAGGTTGACACGGACCATCCATGCGCCCCGGCGTGGAGCCCATGTTCAGCCATTTTGTATGCCCACTTCCATGAGCTTTGCCCATGGATCAATTATGTTCCACCCTTCAGGGCCAATAAGTAGACTTCTTGGGGGACGTTTAGTGCACACACCATTACTAGCTTAGGAGAACCTTCTTTTGTTATAGAGGTTATCTATCTTAGGTGCACTAGGTAGGCATGTTTTCCTTTGTATTTTCCTTTCCTATGTATTTGCTTTTCTATGATGTACTAAACTTAACTCACCTTCCATGGGTGGGTAGATTATGATATGTTTAATTATGGTGTGCCAATTGATGATCATTTATGGAGCCTAAGATGTTTCTATCTATGTTATTCTTTTACATGTTATGTTTTTCATTGATCGCTTATGTTATGCGGCTCACATTTTGTTTGTGTTTTAAAAAAAAATTGGCTCATATTTTCATTAAGTATTTTCAAGTATGATCTAAGAACTGAACCAAAGAGTAATATCTAATAATCAACTGGAATATATCCTAGGCATGTTGAGTTAATTATTAAGGTGTTACAAAAAAATTCTCCTTCACATAATAAATTATTTTGTAGACATAGATGGGCCTTCAAAATATTCTGCATGGTATCATTTCTAGAAGCATTGTCCAAAGTAATGGAGAACACCTTCTTGTCAATTCCCCATTGCTTCAGACAATCAAATAACATGGCTTCCAATTCAACCCCGTGTGTGGAGGCTTCATTGGACAAAAGTTAAGGATTTTTGGTTAGTCTCCAACTTTCATCAATAGAATGTAGTTAAATAGATAAATCCTCTGTGGTAAATGTTATCCATACATCAGAAGTTAAACAAACCTTATTGGGGATCCTAGACATAACTTGCTTAAGTTTTTCCTTTTCTCTTAAGTAAATTTTACGAACATCTGACACCATAGTATTCCTAAGTGCATCACAACATTAGGGTTCAAATATTTGGCCCATTTAATGATCTTCTCATACTTAACAAAGTTAAAAGGAAGATCATGTTTGATTATAGCTTGTACACAGATCATGATGAGTCTTTTCATTAATCTTAATCATACTAGATTTCCCTCTAAATAATTCAACATTTCAGCCCTATTGACATTTGTATTTGTGATGCTTTTGCAACTTGCTACATGATGACTTAAATGGGAAGTTCCATAATTAATCTTGGTCTTAGGATTTTTTAAAGCCATCACTAACAGGTAATTACACACACTCTTTCTATGTCATCCTTATCTATCCTATTCCTTGTAAAAAATCTCAAACACTCGAGGTTTCTTTCTTGGATGACTCAATGCTTCCAGATACTCCAGTAGGAGTTTCACAAACATCTTCATCATCAACATTCATAATATTGTTTACAGACTCCATAAATTCCTAAACATTGAGACAAACATAATTTCATGAACAAACACACAAGTATAAAACAAAGAATCCCTTGATAATTATGTATATTTTAAGAGTTAATTCCTAGCAATAAAATGTTAACAACTTCAAATCAAGTTTCAAGTAATCAATGACAAATCCTAATAAGTAATAAAAAAGGGCTAAACCAATATACAATAAATGACCAAAAGTATTAAACATTATTGCATAAATACAAAAATTGTTGCAGAAATTATTTTGTAACTAAAATTTTGAACACTCTCATGCTAAACTAAGATTGTCTCTGCCTAACAAGTGCCCCTGGAAAATTGACAATCAACAACTGACATTTTAACAGAAGCATGTGAAGATCGTATTAATCACAAAATCGTCTATAAAGTTGATCTAAAAGAAGAAACCTCATTAGAGACAAGAGAACAAAAATTAAATGCTAATAGAAAGACATATTTCTTTGTCTAAATCTTAATCCTTTGTTCATTTAGGCCTAATTCTAATGCATATAGGAAAAAACATTCAATTTTAACCAATTAGCAACTCAGATGTGTATGAATATTTAGGGAAATTAAATAGCGCACATATTAATATTTCAAAAAAGCATAAACCAAAGAGATATAAATAAACATCAGATACTTATTGTGAGAAGAAAGGTACCTGAAGAAAGAAGAATGGAGCGGTGAGAAGAAAGGCTGAGATGAAGAAGGAGGTTAAGAAGAATGATCAGCAACAATTGACGTGATTAACGATGGATGAACATGTCACTGAGGTTTGTCATTCCTCGAAGATCGGAAGCCCTCCGTGCACGTCCGCAAGGCGAGGCGTCGCTCTGAGGCAAGGCAGAGGCAGCATCACTCAGGTAGTGCCCCTCCTTGTTCCTCGAACCTTTGAGAAAGGCGGAGGCATCGCTGAGGAGGCATGGCAAGGCAGCTTTGCCAGGAACGACATCGCTGAGAAGATTTGAGCATTTGTGATTTGGGGATTAAGTTTTGTGATTTTGAATGTTTTAACAAAAATGAAGCATAGAAGATTTGAGGGTGTTAGATTGTTAGTGTTTTTTTTATTTGGGCGTGGAATGGCCAAGTGGGTTCGATGTTTTTTTTGTTTAATGTGTTTTTTATTTTTAAAATAAATAAAGTTAATGAAATGGGGCTAGCCCATGGGCCATCTACTTGCAACCCACACATTTGGGTGGGTTTTGTAGGTCAGGGCTTAAAAAGCCCACTAAGTGTTGTGGGCTACTAGATGGGGGCCAAATGAAGAGGGCTTGGGCTAGCCCTAGGGCCATGGCCCATTTTGACAATACTATTGCCTATATTTCCTTAATTACTTTAATTAAGCTTAATTAGCACTAACTAGGGGCAAAATGATAATTTTATATAGAAAACTCTCCAGGACTTCCCAGGACTTATCCATAATATCAATTATCCCCTCTAATTGGAATATCCAACTCTCAGGTGATAAGGTTGATCATCACTTAATCCTACATTAAATTACCTAAAGGGCATTTTAGTAATTTTGTGCATAAGAAAAACCAGGAAGTGAGATTTCCACATTTATTGTCATCCAAAACACATCTAGCCACCTTCAAACATCAAACTAACCCCTTGGGATTGCTAGGACCGATCGTCCTTGATTTCCGTGCAAAATTGACATTAGAGTTATTTTGGTCATTTTTGAACACAAGAAAAATCAGGGATTGCAATTTTTGCGCCTATTGCTTTCTAAACCATATATAGCCTTATTCTAATATTAAATTACTCCAATGAGGATGGCCCAGCGGCCGTCCTCAATTCTCATGCAAAATGACCTCAGGGACATTTTGGTCATTTTGCAACAGGAAAATTGGGTGTTACAAGAAACATAACACAAGTCTGGTAATCATAAAAACATCAAGTCTTTAAAACATAACAAACATAAATTGGCATAAATCATCTAAAGAAAACTACTCAAGATCAACAAGCCAGTCTATCCTTCTCCAAGGCATCGTCATAAATATGCATCTCCATTTTGCTTGGACAAACTTTGCCCCAGCTTTGTTGTACATTGCTCTTGAAACATCATCCATGGAATTTAGCAACCCCATGCATGCCCCTATAGGATATGGATTTGACAATGGACTAGTAGCCTAACTAGTAAGTGATTTATATTTTTCAACCATGGACCTTGATACTTTTGTTTGTGCACTCACTGACTCTACCCATTTCTCCAATGTAGATTCAAATTTATCCAACCTGGCATTATTGGCCTCTTTACATCGATGCTCACTTGAGGATCCAATGGTTTTATTTCTTTTATTTTCTTCTTCTAGGTCATCACCATCAATATCAACAATATGAGAGTCAATATGCACACCTTTTGAAAGAAACTCTTCCTCTAACCGTTTCTCTTCATCAATGTCAGTGGCTCTTTAGTGGAGGCATGCCTTAATTTTCCTATTGCTGTACTATTGTTGAAGATTTCACCAATTCATAATTGTACTCAAATCCATTCTTCTTAAATTGCTTGTAGAACCGTCCTTTCTACAAAATAAACATAATTATTTTCAAACTTATGGTACAATATAAACCAATATAATATAACAATAACACAAAACTAAAGCAAACATACCGTATACATGTTGTAACACCCTAATTTTCTTTAGAAATTAATTGAGACTTTGTTAATGAGAATATTAAGATTTTGAGGCGTAGTAATGATGAGAACGACTGAATGAAAGAACAAAAAAAAAATGAATAGTATTTTGCTGGCCTGTCGAGACGCCAAAATCCTGATTTGGGACCGAGATGTCCGAAACTGAGAAACATAAGGGTAATATTAGAAATAGTTAGAAATGAATATTTTATACCTAGAATTGAATTTCAACTAATATTTGTTTAATCAGGTGTGGTATTTTGCCCGTTTGTGAGCTTTCGGATGCGATTTTTAACATAAGATGTTTTAATCACAACAAATGGATAATGTATATCCATTCTAAACAAGTGGAAGGCCAAGATTCAATTTTGAATTAGAATATTGAATCCTAGCCATCCATCTTACTTTGCTAAATTAAGAATTACCTAACTATATAATATATTATCCATGCATTAAATACAAGATAAACACAAACCCAAACTTCTCCACCAAGCCAAAGAGATTTCGGCTAGCAAGAAGAAAAGAGAAGTAGCCACCATCTTCATCCTCAAGAGCTTCATCTTGAGTTCTAATCCCAAAAACCCTAACCTAGAATTGTTAGAGCTTCAAATTCCTTTGCTAAACTTGTTCTACACCTTAATCCCTACAAATCTAACCAATTAAAATCTCTATTCCTCACCAATACTTACCTTTCCATCTCACCCTCTCTGAGTTAGGAAGGAGTTGGAGTTGATTTGGGAGTTTTGGAGTAGAAGAAAGCATTCTTAGAGCACCTTGGTAGCAAGGATTCATTAAGTCACTAAAAGTAGGGTTTTCTTTGCCTTTTCTCTTCAAATTTATTCTAATAATTTCAGATTGAGTTAGGTCCAAAATTTTTTATTGTCTTAGTTGATAATATATGGATATTGATGTATTAATTTTGGTGGTGTGTTTGGATGGTGCTAGAAATCATTTTTGTGAAGAGATATTTAGAAGCATGTTGGAATTTCGATTATTGCATAGATAGCCATTGATCATGAATTTTCTTAGGGAATTGTGGGTATTTTCATGAGCTAGAAAACATATATGTTGAAGTTAACATCATAGGATAGTTTCACAAATTTTGTTGGGCTCTGATTTTGGCTTCTAATGCCTCAAAAAAATAGAACTGAAATGATACCCTTACTATTGGAATATTGGAACTAGAGCTATAAATTTTTCCAATTTTATTACCATAGCAAATGATTGAATTACCACTTGAAATTTTTACAAAGTGTTGAAAACATCTTGAAATATGACTGTAAATTTTCTTTTGAGTTGATTCAATCATTTGCTAGGGCTAAAAATTATGCATTTCAAGTTCTGGTTAGGTTAAGCGTTTTAATACCAAAATTATCTAATTTTGTTAACATAGAGAATTCCTTTTGCTCTAAATTTTTATGGCATCTAGTGGACACTTTGAAGTGCCATGGAGAATTTTGTGGACAAGAAATCAAGTATGTAATATAAGAGATAAATCTTGCTACTTGATTTAAAATTCTATTAGTGTGCAGGAAATGAATTAAGTTCTTGGAATGGAAATAAAATGACTTTGATACAAGCATGAGTAGTTTCAATGCATGCTATGTCATTTATAAATTCATTTATGAGGAATGGATGAAAAATTTATTGTGAATGAACATTTATATGTGACTTGGGCATGTCTTGGAAAAACTAAAAGCTGATGATTAAGTATATGTGAAACAGATCAAGTGAGAAATACATTGTGTACTCTAACATATGGGGAAAATAGAGACAAGACTTATGTTGGTTAATAAAGGAAGGCAAAAATAAGGACTTCCCTAGAGGTATTATAAGTCGGTAGACGTATCATCTAGGAATAGAGCTGTGTAAGATTCGGAAAAAGGAAATAAAATGAGGTCCGATGATCACGTATAGGAATGAGCTTATGTCCGATAAGCGTCTATTTCCCATGGTGGAGTTGTCCACTAGAAATACTACTTGGTATAAAGATTAAGTTTTCCCTATGTTAACAAAAAGAGAAAATGCACGGAATTGGATTCTATGGTTACAAAATAACAATGCATAAATTATTACTGGTTGCATCTGATTTCACATGATGTACATACTTTAGTATTGACACATATAATTTTGTATGAATATTCTTACATGAATGAACTTATTGTCTATATTCTGCATCGTATCTGAGGGATTACCCTAGTTGCATGTACTTGTATTACTCAGATTAAATGGATGTCGCCACTAGTATTCTTCCTTGATTTGCCACAGTAGGTGTGGCATTACGACCTAGCACTTAATTCCTTGTATGCTAGGTTACTCAAGGTCGTGTGTATGTGCTTTTTGGTCATTCTTTTAATGCATTAGTCTTTACTCCTGAGTTCACCCCGCTTTTCCCTATGGTGTACCCCTTCATATAGCACACCCAGAGGTATTTGATATCCCAATTGCTCTACTAGCACCTCCTCAGTAGACACACCCTCCTCTTTATCATCATCCCCAACTGGACCCACAAGGGTCCTGACGCCCTAGCAGAGGCAAGGCTATCATACCGATGGCCAATGGCTTCCTATAGGAGGACACGATTTTCAGGGACTCTTGGCTTGTACATAGAGTAGTGTAGTGTTAGGATTTTACCAGCCTGCAAAATGATGTACTATTAGATGTTTTTCAAGTTCGTTTGCATCTATATGTGATTTTGTTGGACGGATAATCGAGCAGGCTAGGTTTTTAGGCGATGGCTAGGCCCTTTTGATACTAGTCCCTGATTAGCATGGAAAGTGAAACAACTTAACTTGTAGTGAGATGTGTATAGGTACAAGTTGTGTATGAAGGACTTCCATGTATAGACTTTATTTCTCGTAACCTATCAGTTTAAATTACCTCATGCTATTCTCTCGTGACTAGTATACATTGTAAAAAGAAAGTGATATCCTTCTAATTATTATGCTAACACTCGAGTAATACATGATAATTAGGAGGGTGTTACACATGTCTTGCCATACATCTTCTGGAGCATTCACTTTATTAGATTTTAAGTCCCGTGTAACCCAGCTTTACCTAACAAAGCTGAAAATTCATGATATTGCATGAGGCAATTAAACTTACTCATCAACCTATCAACTCCACAATTTTCTCCACTGATCAAAATCAACTCATTGTTTATATCTTCCCATACTAGCTTCTTAAATGCTGATGATTATAACATCTTCTTCTTGACGTAATCATACACAATATCAATAAATGCTTTGGTATTTTTGTCTTGACCAATCCTTATTTTCCCCTTCTCATTTTTCTCTCCCATCTTGTGCTAATAACTTCATATTTGGTAAATGAAATTAAATATTTAGACCAAAGGTACATTTGCTAATGCCCAACCCAAGTTCTATGCAATCTAAGCACGAAATATTATGCAATCCAATCAAATCAATGGTGTGAAAGTGTGAATAGACATAAATTCTATACTAACTAGCTCCTACTTAATCAAAGGTTTCCAAAGGATAGGTTCCTTTCACAATCAAAGATGAGAACACTACATGTATTCAAATATGTCAATACCAAATAAACAACCATATAACAATAGGATTGAGTGGTGATTGATATAGGTTAGCAATATAAAATATTTTTCCTTTCCAACATGGAAAGGAATAAACTAATACATGGAAAAACACAGATCAGAAACAAAATACTCTAATACATAGCATTTTTTAACACCACACTAAAGCAAATAACATAAGCAAATAATAATAATGCTCTGTCATGTACATACATATACATATATGTATATGTATATATATAATATATTCTATATAATATTTGAAAAAGATCATATTTCTCATCTATTATGTCATTAGGGGTTTTTACATATAATTTTATGGCCTCTGGAGTGCATTTATTATTTATATTCACTGCAAAGTTAGGATAACAATTAAAGAAAACTGGTCCATCATGATAATTACTCTCTAAGGTAGCTATTAATGAGTCTTCAAATTTTTTGAAGCTTATATCTCAATATGGGAATATTTACTCCTATCCTAAAGTTTGGTTTTCCTGTGACTTATATTAATCCTAGATGTAGAAAATTAAATCCTTGTTCTTTATGTTCTCTTATCCTTTCAGCTTCTAAAATATTTATTATATTGTTATTACTTGTTCTTGGGTAACCATATTCTAACATATGAATTTCTTCATCTCTTTATTGCCAAAAATATTGACTTTTATAAACTTCATTTTTTCTAATTATTGGTATAGACCAATTATGTAACCTTTCTTCTATTTTTTCTATTTGTAATTCTGACGAGGAGTTACTATTGTTATTGGATGTTGAAGCTTCTTCATTATTTATTCTTACTACTATCTAGTATTTCTTCCTAAGTTCAAATTACTTAAAGTTTTAAGAAGAGCTGTCATTAATCTTATCAAAGTTTTATGCTATGGAACCACCCTAGCTAACTAACGGCTTCACCCTCAGCTAGACTTGCTCCGGGACCACTATCTAGGTTGACCAACGTATAAACGACTCTCACCTAGTAGACCTGAATTTGACTAACAACAGAACTTACTCAAAAAGATAAGGAACGAAAATTAAAGAAATAACTCAACAGGATAAAGCACAGATTTATAAAAAGCTTGTATAGATATCAAATCCTAAGCTTCTCCCATGACTTAGGCTTTGATACCAGGACGAGAGGATCATTCAGAAAGATTAGTAAAATAGAGTAGTCATAGTAAAATATTGAAAAGTTATAGAAATGGTATGACTTTTCTAATTACCTAACAAAAGAGACTATAAATGCAATTTTATATTTATCCTTTTCTTTTACAGATATTTGATAGTATCCTGATTTCATATCAAATTTTGAAAATATATTGGCATTATTTAATTTTGTAATTAGATCACTTTTATTAGGTAAAGGATATCTAATCCATTTTAAAACTTTATTTAACGCTTGTAATTGATTGCTAATATGGGGCTCTTTTTAATTCAGATGCTTTCATAACATAAAATCTTAAACAACTCCAAGGAGACTTGCAGGGTCTTATTAATCATTTTTCTAAATATTCTTGTATTTCTTTTCTACAATATTTTAGATATTCTTCATTCATTTGTATTGGTTTAGCCTTGGTTGGTATATCTTTTTCTTTAAATCCTTCTTCATATGGTAAAGATATTTTGTATTTATTTGATGAAATGTCATTGGTTGATTATCACAAATTTCCTTTTCTATCTTATTCTCAAATTCTTTTATTATTTTTTGTATTTTAGGGGTTTGTATTTGTTCTTCTATTATTTTATAATGAATTTCTCTATTTAATAAATTAATTTATTTTTGTTTTTGGATTATTAATGTTCCTTTTATTTTTTTCTCCTGCTATTGAAGCTTCTTGTAATAAATTTAATTCTTTCTTTCTTGGTGGTTCTAAAAATTTAAAAAGGATTGGGGTTTCTGGTACTACATATGTTTTTACTCCTTTTTTTTGTTGTCCAAAAAGGGTATAGAAGAACTATAAAGGGGGTTTCTAATATTATAGTGTTCATAATGTTTTTTACTATTACAAATGAGGTAGCAAAACATATTTTATTCTTACAAACTTTTGTATTTGAAAGCTTATAATTTATTTTTAATCTTGCTCTACTTGCTTTCTTGAAACTCTTTCAATTGTCTTTTCATAATATTTAGTTGGTATTACTCCTTCTTGTATAACATTAATGTCCACCTTAAATCAACTAAGACTGTTAACTAAAATCTTTCCTCTTTTATAATTAAAGTGATTTTTTCCACTATTTATGAGTGGTCATTGAGCTTAATATATTAATAAAAGGTATAGAATTTTCAGCTTCTTCAGGTTCTTTTATAGTTATTGATTTGGGATTTTGTACTTTTATAATTTGTTCTCCTTCTAGTTTTAATAATTTGAATTATAATGCAATATTTTGTTGTTTTAATTCTAAAATTTCTTGTTTTAGTGTTTTAATTTTATGTTGTAAATCTTTTACTATAATTGATTCTTTAAGGGCTTTAAATCTATTATAAACTTCTTTTATTTCCACTAGTCTTATTTCTTCAGATGATTTTCTTCTTTTGTAATTAATTCATTTAATTGTTGTAAGAATTCATTTATTAAGGGTTTTCTAATTTGTCTATTATTGATATTAATGTTGTTGTTTGGTCTCTTGTTAAAACATTTAATTTTTTTCCTATACAACTTTCACAATTACATAAACCTGGTCCTAAACAATAATTTTCTTCTTCTCTATTTCTAATTCTTCTGATGAGTTTTGATCTAATTGGTAGATTTCATTATCTATCGCTTATTCCTTTCCACTACTAATCTCTTCTTCCTTTAATTCTGGTTCTAGCTTAGAATTAATTACTATTGCTAATAAACATTATTTTAATTCTTCATTGGATAGTTCATTTATCTTTTGTTGTACTTTACAATTTTTTGCGTAATGTCCTGGGTTCCCATATTTCCAGCATACATTTCCCTTTTTAACTACTTTTTTATACTTTCTTTTTGTAGGTGTTGGCTTATTTTGATAATTTTGTGGAGGTTGATAGTTTTGTCTTTTAAAATATCTTTTGGGATTATAAGCTCTTATAGCTTTAGTTTGTTTTCTAATTTATTTCTTATGTTGACTACTAGGGGCTCTTCAGGATCCACTCCATATTATTGGCAAAAGGTTCCCAATTCTTTCTCCTATTTAATTTTCTTTTCTCATTCTATCTTGTAATTTTACATCAGTACAAACTTCTATACTTGTTTCTACTATAGTATTTGAATTGACCAAAAGTTAGTTGCTCATAAAGGATCTGGGTACCAAAGTGAGATTGTAAATTTTGTGTTAGTTTTACAACAAATAATCTTGGTAAGGCTGCTACAAATCTCTTTTTCCAAAATGGTGTGTTTGCATCTTCTCTCATTAATACCTTGGACATTAACACTTCTTTGTACCATCTATAATCATACATAGTTTGACATTTTAAATTAATTAATTGAATTCCTATTCTTTCTCTAAATATACTTGGATCTCTTATAAAGCTTTTAATTATTGAAGAGATTAAAGTTCCTGCATCTAATACTATAGTTTCACCTTCTTATTTTACACTAGTAAGTATGGTATTTCTATCATCTAAGTTTAGGAAATTATCCCACCATCCTTTTAATTGTCCTGTAAATCCATGCACTATAGTTTTTGCTACATCGGCTTTTGGCATATTTCTTGACTTATAGGCTATGGCTACCATTTCCATTTGACATGTAAGATCTGTATAGCCATTCACTCATTCCATTTAGACTCCATTTGTAACACCCTAATAATTAACCCAATACACCTAGGGTATCTGATTAATTACTAGACTTTACTCTTTGCTTCAGTTCCTTAATCATGCTTTGAAAATACTTAGTGAAATTACGAGCCATTTTTTTTAAACATAATTGAAAACGTGAGCCGCGCATAACATGAACGATAATTGAGATAAAGTAGAAAACGAATAGACATATCATGAAGAACACATCATATTGGCTCCATCATATGACATCCATAATTACATATCACATAGATATTTTGCCTACCAACAAAGTTAAGCTAGATGTAGGCAATCAAACAAAACATAAATAATATATGGATGGAAAAACATCTATTAATGGCACCTATTAATAACACTAGAGATAGGAATAGATATCTGAGTTCACGCTCAAGGTCTAGCGATACGTTCCTCAAGGATAATAAGCTGGTTCACAAGATCACGTGCATCTACCAGGTGAGAGCATCAATGGGAATCACGACATCACCATCACTTTCTGAAGACGAGATGGAAAGAAAGAAAGAGGGAATGAGAAACTTATAAAAGAATCTCAGTAGGGTACTCACCTCATATGCATCGTGTCATCATCATCGTCCCCAGGAACCTCGGGTTTCATTATGAAAATGTGAGCATACTAAGATTCATTTATTTAGTTCGGAAATATACTTTACCGAGGTCCGTTCATTTAATCATGCGTCTTATAATGCATCATAAACTTAGCATGTCATGTTTATAATGAACTTTTCCTTTCATATATAATAACATAGTTATGCACACAACCACATCATATTCCTCATCATCATTTCATAAATATGTATATAAAGAACATCATATTTACACGGTGCATTACTTAGTTCCTTAGGTGATTTAAAGTTACTTTCATCATCATTTTCCTGGGCCACCCTATACTCCACCCTTTTAGGAGTAATCTAGGTTATGAGCTCATACCTTACTAGTCGTCACTAGCATGTACTTATCCCTTTTGATAAGTTAAAATCCCACTCTACCCTTTTGAGAGAATAGTTTAGGGGGCAAGAATCACCTTTTCACCACCTATAGTCTGATGGGTCCAAAGGATCATTTTCTCATAAGTTTAAGTCACCATTAAGTCTTTGCATGTTATATCATAATACAACTCCCAATTCATAATCATCAGGATGCATAAACATTCTCATTGTTTGACGCAACTATAACATGCAAACCATGAAGTCATTCAATGAAATCAAATACTTAATAAGCATCAAATCACTACATAGACTTATCATTTCAAACATCAAAGAGGCATCATCATAAATCCTTACCGAAAAGCTCCCTTAAACAACCGAACTTTAGAATCAGGTAACCTCAATCATTATCTTACTTTCTTATGCATCTAAGGGATTCATTATCATTATTACCCTTAATTATAACCTTCAAGTACATTATTAAACCACATGGGACAGCATAGGCAGTAGGTTATATTTAAGGCTTTACGGTATGCTAGAAGTTGCATCTTTAACCCTTTCTTGTTACGGCTTTCCTTATGATGCTAAAATTAATTACTAAACCAATTATGAATCATTTTCACTTATCTAGACATAATAAAATCTGATTCTTATAGCTTTTAAGGATTCTGGATAGAATGTATAAATTTCATTCTCTAGAGTCCTAGAAATCTTGCTTTTATGGTTTTCTAGGAAGCTAGTTTTATCTCTAACATGCATAGAATCATTCCTTTAGCAATAAACCATAATTATCACAACTTCAAACATATTAAACCATCATCATACAGTAGTACTAAACTCAGATTAGTGGCCGAATCATGAACCTCATATAATTGCTTAAAGTCACATTTCAAGTACACATGTGATACTAGTTTATCATAAAATATTTGTAAAACCTTAAAACTCCTTTAGAAACTAATTCTTTTTGTTAAACTTGAAAGAAATCATAGGACTTTAGGCCTTCCTTAATCATGAGGCCGATTTATACATTGAAAGAATGTTCATGATTAAAATTTTCACTTAAGATAAAAGGAGCAAGTCTTGAGCTTTAGAGATTTAGGTGATAACTAGAATCATAAACATAATATGCAAATCCCTTTCTTTATCTTTAAGATTTAAGGTGATGACTTGGAAATTAAACATGATATGCAAGACTTGAAATTTAAACATGATGCAAGTGCTTGAAATGAATAAGAAACTGAAGCGGCGGTAGTCCGCACTGACAAGTGGAGAGAAGAGAATCTTAATAAAAGAAAAATAAGAAACCGAGTGGCGGTAGTCTGCACTGGAGGTGAGAGAGAAGAGAATTCTTATTACATCTTATTAAGCTCCAAACTCAAGACTTCTTAAAGAATGAATTATTTGACTCCAATAATCTTAAGGAAATTGAAAGTGAGCTTTAGAGTTCTTATTACCATGGTTCCAACTTTGCTTGTGATACTTGGGCAAGTCTTTGAGCTCTAGGATTCTTAGGTGATGACATAATAATAAACATGCCATGCGTTGATTCTTTTAGCCATTATAAAATAAAGTGAGAGCATAAAATAAATATGAGATGCAACCTTTTATCATCTTTAGAGATTAAGTGACAACTTGAAACATAAACATGAAATGCAAGCTTGGAAATTTAAACATGAGAATGCAAGTTCATTTATTCATTCTTGAGAATTTAGTGATGACATAGAAAGTAAACATGGTTATGCAAGGCATAAACTTAAACATGGATGCAAGTTCATTTTATTTCTTTACTAGAGCTCCTCCAAGACTTTAGAGAAATATAAATTCAACCCAATATATCTTAGCAAGACAAAGTGAACTTTAGAGTTCTTTATGTCAAAGTGTCAAAGACAACCTTATAGCTTGAACCTCATCATCAAGCTCAAAGAAATCGATTAAAAGATGAACATCAACACTTTTTGAAATCAATCATAATGAAAACTATTTTTACATAGAGTTCTAAGTTCAAGGTTAGCATAAAAACATCATTCCTTAAAGTTTTGCATCAAGTGGAACTTTCAAGCTTTAGAGGCCTAACTGGTGATAGATTTACAACCCACACTCAAGGTCCTCATCATCAAGCCATCATTTCATTCCTACTTAGGCCATTTGGCCGAAACCATTAAAGAAAAAGGGAAGGAAAACCAAATTGAAAAAGCCATAGAAAAGGTTCATTGATTCAACATTTTGAGCTAGAAGCATAACTTGTCATAGCATAAAATGAACTTAGAAACAACACCCTACCTAATTTGGTTTGAAGGAAAGGAAAAGAACTTGGTTTCTTGGAGTGAAATGAAAGAAAATCTCTTTGAGAAAGTGAAGAAGAAGTTTCAGCCAAGGGAGGAGGAAAGAAAGCTTTAGGTGTTTGTAAAAACTAGAAATGTTCAAGTATGAACTAAGGCCTCTAAAACATCCTTAAGCATGCCTATTTATAGAGATTTTGAAGCTCATAAATGGACAAATGGAGGAGGAAGGCTGGTGGATTTTCAGAAAAAAAAAGGAAGAAAAATCATCTTGGTTGGTAGCTTAAAACATGGAATCATGTTTTCATGGTTCCTTGTTTTCATACCTTGGATTTTGTGCATTCTTTGACAAATTTTCTAATGCATGGAGGCACCAATAATTTGGCCATTACAGCCCCATGGAGGAGAAATTTTGTGTGTTCCATGTATTATATAGGTGTAGATAGGTATCTTTGCAATTTAGAGAATTTGCAATTAAGGGCTTAGGTGAATTAGTAAGCAATTTGGGTGTTTTTAAGCAATTTTAGGTTCTAATCACCCTAAATAAATAATTTTGACTCTAAATTAGTAATTAGAATTTAATAACCTTTAATTTGAGCCTAATATTGCTTAGGTTTCGCTAGACAATTGAAAATCTCAAAATTTGCAAAAACTGCACAAAGATAGGGGCAAAATGGTAATTTTAAAAAACTGCCCAAGCCCATCGACTTAACCAAGGGTCAATCATAACTTAAAAACACCTTTTAAAACATTTTAGTGAGGTTCGGCTCAGTCGCATGCAAATTAGAGTTCGGCCGCAGTGGCGTTTTCGTAATTTCGTGCGTCGAAACTCAAAATTGAAATTCTTCTCCTCTATTAACACACATAACACAAACAATCTTTTATTATCATCAAAACATCCCCTTGAGGACGGCTGGGGCCCACGATCCTCATTTCTGAGTAAAATAACCTCAAGGGCATTTTGGTCATTTTACACGTACAGAAATTCGGGGTTTGCAACTCTCGCACGAATTGCTCCTAACTTCTCTTCTAATGTTATATTCTACTTTTGAGGATTGTTTGGCCTCAAATTTTATGTAAGAATTACTTAGAGTAATTCGATAATTTCTAACGTAGAAAATTGACGTTACACCATTCTTCTAAATTTGTTCCACTAAAGGAATTTTGTACCATTTGAGCTCTTTCTTCAAAACTTTAATCAATTAGAGTAGGCCTTGCATAATAATTCCCTAGTTTTCAATAATTATTCCCTTTATTACCTAATTTATTACCTCTAATTCTAAAGTATTTATAGCTTTTTTCCTATGTTCAAGTTTTTAATTTTTTCTTTAATATCTTCTATATTGCTTTGATTGGCATTCTAGGCTTAAAGATTTTAGAGTTACTACTTATTTTGTATATTGGAGTTTCTATTACTTTCTTTTACTTGTACTAGTGCTAGTACTACTACTTTGTTGTTTTCAACTCTTCCTAGTTGTCTACTCATGATATCTAACATTACGTTTGAATAATTTAGTTGTTGATGTACCTTCTAATATCTTTTTTATCTATATTTTCTTCTAGGCTAGTATTGTAGCACCCTAACTTTCACCTAATACGCTCGAGTCACATTCAGCTAGTTATTAGTAGTTACGTCTTCGTTTCAGAACTTGACTTGGCTTTCTTTAAAATACGAGTACTAAAAATACGACTAAATTTTTCTTTTTGAACTTAAGACTTAAAATGTGAGCCGCGCACTTGCATAGGAGTCTTCTAAACAAGAAACATAACAATCAGGTATACATCGCCATAACCATCATAAATAAACCATAGAATAAACACAACATAACTTGTAGTATTATATTATAATCATAACAAAACAATGATGCCCTTATAAATATAAGGACACCTCAAGATACTAGATACATCAAGCAAGGTTAACTAACGCTAGACATAATTATAAACAGGCTAGACTAGTCTTCAAGCTTCCATTGCGCCCTCTGATCCGATGTGCGTAACTCCTACGCTCACGCTTCAAGGAAAATCACAATCGTCTGCATCAGTCCTATTTGGAGACGACACGGGAAGGAAAGACTAAAAGGGTGAATACTTATACAAGATTCTCATGGCTCCGACTTTAACACAAGTGTCATCGTCATCGCCCCAGCCACTTCAAGTTTCATTATGAAAGAGGTGTACATGCATAGGTTCAATTTTAATTTCTCAAATCCTATTATCTAAATAGGTTCCTTTTAGCATGAGTCTTCATGGTGCAGATATTTTATGTATGCATGGCAATACTTGAGCATGATAGTACACGTAGATAACATTTATCACTTAATCAAAGCATCAATGAAACATATGCATGTGTGTCTTTTGCTTTTTCATACTTGAACTTCGTGAGTTCCTTTCATATCTTTTTCTACCCTCATCATGGTCACCAAAATCCACCCAACATGCCGGCCCGGTGATTTTAACATGGTCACCAAAACTCCTAATCACCCATCGCCTAGGAATGAGCTCATCCTAACTAGCCGTCGCTAGATTCATACGGGGTAAAAGGAGGAAACATATCTCTTTCCTTGGATCACCGACAACCCTTAACTCAGGAAGTCATAATGGGATCATTTCCTCTTTATCATATCTTGTATGAATGCAACATGAGCATGCAACCAAAGAACCTCATATAACATATCATATATTCTCATACATTGTAAACATAGCATACCACATCATCATAGAACCATGCCACAAATACACATATAGCCTCAAGTTCATGAAATTAACATATTCACATCATTATGAATATACCCACTCAGCCTCATGCTCATATCATACCTTCTATCTTGTGGTGTCTTAGGCTTTGGCCCTTATTGGTCTTAAACTTGTGTTCCAATTATCCTATCCTTCATTATGGATTTTTATAACACCTAAGGGATCATTACCTAATTCTTTCTAACATTTATGCTCATTAACTCATCAAATCAGCATTGTATAGATTACACATCATGATCATTATTCGACTATGGGGATTCTATGATCTCGCCTTGACCCTTTTCTAAGTTCTATCTTTGCCTAAGATCCTATGTTCAACTCCTAGGCATAAACACTAATTATGAATCATCTGCCTTAAGCTCAATTATGCTAGAACAAAAGTTATTATTCTTGTGCCTAAGCGTTTTAAGATTCTGGTTCTCAAATCTTTCTATTTACTTAGTCCTTCCTAACCTTCAAAATCGTTCTTCACTTCGCTCAAACATAAACTTACGCATTTCAACTCCTCAAAAGAGTATTCATACGTGGACAACAGGATAGAAACCAAGAGTGTACATCACACATAATTGCATACAATCATGTTATAAGTGTATATGAGTTGCTAGTAGTTTGTCTTTGAACCATTTAGGAGCAAAAGGGTGCTCTGGTAATCGATTACATGTGCCTGTTAATCAATTACCAGAGACTAAATTTTGTTCTGGGTTTAAAACAAGGGTAATCGATTACATAGGATGGTAATTGATTACTTAGGGTTAATTTTTGGAAAATGAAGAACATTGGAGTAATCGATTACACAAATAGGTAATCGATTACAGGGTTTTAAAGACTAGTTCTAATTGAGAATAACCTTGGTAATCGATTACATTGTCTGGTAATCGATTACCAAAACCAAAAATCCTTCGAAAAACCACTTGGTAATCGATTACATAAGACGGTAATCGATTACCAAAACCTCTGAATTTTGAGAAAACATGATTTTTGATATTTTTCAAGCTATTTAGACACCTTAAGACCTCATAAAACATTTTTCCAACATTTTCTTGAAATCATCCTTACATTTTACAAAATCAAAGCCATCATTGTATCATGCTAAAACACTTCCACTTGTCATAGTTAAAATTTCCATTTGAAGATACTTAGGGCAAGTCTTTGAGCTCTAGAGTATTTAGATGATAACATAATCTTAAACATGCTATGCACTTCATTTTACTTTCCATTATAAGGTAAAGTGAGAGCATAAAATAAACATGAGATGCAACCTCATTATTATCTTTAAAATTAAGTGATGACTTGAAATGTAAACATGAAATGCAAGCTTGGGAATTGAAACATGATAATGCAAGTTCATTTATTTATTCTTGAGAGCTTAGTGATGGCATCAAAATAAACATGAGATACAAGGCACAAATTTAAACATGGATGCAACTCATTTTATCTTAACTAGAGCTCTTGCAAGACTTTTAGAGGAATATTAATAGCCTAACCCAACATGTATCTTGAACAAATAGAGGATGGGCTTTAGAGTTCTTGGCACCATGTCTTCAAAGAAGCCTTTGATTTGAACTTCATCATCAAGCTCATGAAAGTGGGTTAAAACAACAATACCAACACTTTAACAAAACAAACATAAATAGAACTACTCATATTCTTTATTTTATTGCTCATGGGCTTCAATCTAGAGTAAAACTCTTAGAATGGCCGACCAACTTTAAGGTTGGCAAGGGTAAGCTTAGAGCTTTTTGAAAACATGTGTTTAAGTTTCTTAACAAAACCTTTAGTGAGCTACTTAACGTTTTCATCAAACTTTGAACAACTAAAGGGAATGAAAATCGAAATCATGTTTGGCCCATGACCAAGTTTTCAAGCTTTAGAGTTTTCTCACATGGTAACCACAAGACCATTATCTTGAAAACTCATCATTAAGCTATCATGAAACATTATCAAGGCCTTAGTGACCGAAAAGAAAAAGAAAGGAAGAAGAAAACCCAAAACATAAAAGCTTAGGGAAGATCATTCAAACATCTTTTTAGAACAAGAACAAGACTTAGTAGAGCAAGAAAATAACTTAGAGAACAACTCCCTACCAAGGTGAAGAGGAAAACTTGTTTCTTGAAGATGAGAAGAAGATCTCCTTGGAACCTCAAGGATGAGATTTCTGCCAAGAGAGACAAGGAAGAGAGCTTGGTCCTTTGCTTGAAATGAGAAGATAAAAATCTTTTCTTGGTGCTTGATGATTTTTGGCTAAGAGCAAGAGAAAGGAAGAGGAGAGGTTGTGTTTTAAAAGAATGAAGAAGAGAAAGAGACTTCTTTGAGCTTTGAGAAGAAAAGCCTAGATTTTGCAAGGAATGTAAAACATTGAATGAGCTTTCATGCAAGCTTATTTATAGATGAAGTGAAGCTCATGGATGGCCTTTGAGGGGGAGGAAATGGTTGGTCATTTGAGATGAGAGAAGGGAAAATATCTCTTGGTCAAGGCATGGTCTTAGGCATGGTGTTGGGTATGGGCAAGGCATGGGCAAGGTATGGTGGAAAGCATGGGCAAAGTATGGCTCTTTTGTGTGTAAAATAAATCAACATGTGAGGAAAATGGGGGAGGATTTTCAGCTAGCATAATCAGCCCAAGGGGGAGGAAATTGGTTCATCTAATTGTGGTTTAAAGGTGTGTTTAGGTGTATCTTTGATTAGGCCTTTGATTAGGAGTTTGTAAAAAGGTGTTTAAATGAGGTAATGGGTAATTAAGGCTATCAAGACATGGTTAAGGAGTCGCTCTTGCTAGATTAATAAATCAAAACTCTTTTCAAACTAAATTAAATCATAGACACAATTCCTTGATTTAAGGAATTGAGAAGAAAATACTATTCAAGATTCCATGACTAGGAATCTTGAACCTAAGAATGAAAATAGAGTTTAACTAAGCAATCTTAGGTTCTAATCACCCTTAATAAATTATTTTGACTCTAAATTAATTAATCTTCGATTAGAGCCTAATATTACTTAGGTTTCCCTAATCGCGTCATTAAGCTTAAAACGCCCAAGGCTAGGGGTAAAATGGTAATTTTCACAAAAGCCTTGGGCCACCCGGGCTTAACCAGTTACTAAACATAGCTTGAAAACATCATTTAAAATCCTTTGGTGAAGTCGGTCTAACCGGCACGTAAAATGAGGTCAAAAAGTCAGGGGCGTTTTGGTAATTTCACGCGTCAGAACTCAAAAATGAGATTCTTCTACTCTATTACCACACATAACATATATAATCTCCTATTATCATGGAAACATCCCTTGAGGATGGCTGGACCGCGATCTTTTTAGGGTGAAATGACCTTAGGGGCATTTTCATTATACATGAAAAAAAAATCGGGGCGTTACAAGTATCTTTATAATGAGCTATTTCCACTTCAGTATTATCAGAAACTTTTATCATTACATTTTCTTCTAGAGAGTATTCTGATTCTATCACTTTTCCTAGGTTGTTTTCCAGGTGGATGTGATTTTTGATAAGGGACAAATTTCTTTTACCTTTTTATTATCATGATTATTTTTTAACCAATCAAAGAAATATAAATTAATCTCATTATTTTCCATATATTGATAAAATATTTTCCTAATTTCTTTGGTTTCTCCTTTACTAAAGGTTCCAAAAAACTATTCTCTTAATTTTTTATTATATTCGGCTTCAAAATCTACTCTTATCTGTTCTTTATCAATTTCAAATTGTTCTCTTTTAGTTAATACATTTAATAGTTGTGCCGCGGTTAGAGAGTACTATGTACTATCTTCATAGACCAGGGTTGCTACTCTTGTCTGCTATTATCAATTCCTCTTATATCTATGTTGATGGTTGAGCCATCTATTGAATGTCTATGTGATTCAGGTTTATATATATGGGATTCTTGTATTTTTATAGATGTTGCCCTATTAATCCTTAACCCTATATTGTTTCCTTCTTGGATTATTTCTCTTATCTGGGTATTTTCAATTTTTGTTTGTTCTACTATATCTTCTAATAACCATTCTTCTAGGACATGTTTGATTACTTCCGAATGTTTTAGTTTCTTAATAACTTATACGGTGGTTTTCTCAAATTTGCTTGTACCAATATAGTTTCATCACTTGGAGATTGTCTTAAAGCTCTAAAATTATAATCTATCTTAGTTACTTTATAATATATTCTATATATTATCTGAAAAGGATGATATTTCTCATCTATTATGTGATTAGGGGTTTTTGCATATAATTTATGGCCTCTGAAGTATATTCATTGCGAAGTTTGGATAACAATTAAAGAAAATTGGTCCATCATAACAGTTACTCTCTAAGGTAACTATTAATGAGTCTTCAAATTTTTTGAACCTTATATCTCTTAATATTATTAATATGAGAATATTTACTCCTATCGTAAAGTTTGGTTTTGTTGTGACTTGTATTAATCCTAGATGTATAAAATCGAATCCTTATTCTTTATGTTCTCTTATCTTTTTAGCTTCTAAAATCTTTATTATATTGTTATTACTTGTTCTTGGATAACTATATTCTAACATATGAATTTCTTAATCTCTTTGTTGCCAAAAGTGTTGACTTTTATAAATTTCATTTTTTCTAATTATTGGTATAGACCAATTATGTAACCTTTCTTCTATTTTTGCTATTTGTAATTCTGACCAGGAGTTACTATTGTTATTGGATGTTGAAGCTTCTTCATTATTTGTTCTTACTACTATCTCATTATTTCTTCCTAAGTTCAAATTACTTAAAGTTCTAAGAGCTGCCATTAATTTTATCAAAGTTTTATGCTATGGAACCACCCTAGCTGACTAATGGCTTCACTGCCTCACTCAAGACTTACTACCGAGACCACTATGTGGGTCTACCAACGTATAAACGCTCTCACCGCTACTGTAGACTCTGAATTTGACTAACAACAGAACTTACTAAGAGAAAGGAACAAAAGTTAAAGAAATAACTCAATAGTATAAAGCACAAATTCAAAAAAAGCTTGTATCTAGATACCAAATCTAAGTCTCTCTCGTGACTTAGGCTTTGATATAGGGCAGAGGATCATTAGGAGAGATTAGTAAAATATAGAGTAGTCATAATGAAATATAGAGTTATTATGCAGCTAGCACTTGTAAATCTTCTTTTAGAAGTTTGATTCTATATTCAATAGCAAAGAGTCTATTATATAAGTGATTTGTTCATATAATAGTTGGATAATTTTGTTATCTTCTTGCCAAATTAGATATTTCTTGCAAAAGTTGTCTTTTAATATGATTAAGGAGTTTAAGTCTTAATTTTAATAAATAAAAAAGATACATTTAACAACGGCTTAAACATCTAAATATTGTTCACATTGGTTAATATAAAATTCTATAGTATGAAATATTTCATATAATCGAGTTCTTGCTTCCAGGATTAGGTCCTTATCATTTTCAATAAAGTCTATTAAATTCAAAACTCTATTCTATTTGTCTCAAATCTTAAGATAACTTTTAACTGTAGCTATATCAATCATGGAAAACTTGCAAACTTCTGAAGATTTTATTGAATGCTGAAAATTGTACAAGTAGAGGGAATGATACATGATTTTTCTTGATTAGTTAAGTCTAGTGGGTTTTTTTCCCATATTTATCTTTGCTTGCAATACTCTATTTATATAGGTTCTATACAACTATTATAATAATGTCTTGTGACTTTTCCAATGATTACCATGATAGCTTGATGACAAATTGCTTATCATACAAAGATGTGTTCATTTCCAAGGTATTGATGAGAGAAGATGCAAACGCACCTTTTTGGAAAGAGAGATTTGTAGCAGCCTTACCAAGATTATTCGCTATGAAAGAAACACAAAAATTACAATCTCACTTTGATACCCAAATCCTTTATGAGCAACTATAACTTTTCATTAGATTCACAATACTATAGTAGAAACAGGAATAGAAGTTTGTCCTGATGTAAAATTACAACATAGAATGAGAAAAGAAAAATTAAATAAAATAAAAGAATTAGGAATCCTTTGCCAACAATATGGAGTGGATCCTTTAAGAGCCCCTAGTAGTCAACGTAAGAAACAAATTAGAAAACAAACTAAAGCTGTAAGAGCTTATAATCCCAAAAGATATTATAAAAATACAAGGCTATCAACCTCCACAAAATTATCAACATAAGCTAACACCTACAAAAGTAAAGTATAAAAAGCAGTTAAAAAGGAAAATGTATGTTGGAAATGTGGGAAACTAGGACACTATGCAAAAAATTGTAGAGTACAACAAAAGATAAATAAACTAACCAATGAAGAATTAAAATAATGTTTATTAGCAATACTAATTAATTCTAAGCAGAACCAAAATCCAAGGAAGAAGAAATTGAAAGTGAAGAGGAGGAAGCAATAGATAATGAAATCTACCAATTAGATAAAAACTCATCAGAAGAATCAGAGATAGAGGAAGAAGAAAATTATTGTTTAGAACCAAGTTTATGTAATTGTGAAAGTTGTGTAGCAAAAACATTAAATGTTTTAACAAGAAACTAAACAGCAACATTAATATCAATAATAGACAAATTGGAAGACTCACCACTAAGAACTGAATTTTACAACAATTAAATTAATTAATTGCAAAAGAAGAGAACCATCGAGAAGAAATAAGACCAGTAGAAATAAAAGAAGTTTATAATAGGTTTAAAGCTCCTAAAGAATCAATTATAGTAAAAGATTTACAAAATGAAATTAAAATACTGAAACAAGAAATTTTAGAATTAAAACAACAAAATATTACATTAGAATTCAGATGATTAAAACTAGAAGGAGAACAAATTATAAAAGTACAAAATTCCCAATCAATAACTATAAAAGAACCTGAAGCGCTAAAAGTTCTATACCTTTTTATTAATATATTAAGCTTAATGACCACTCATAAATGGAGGACAAAAATCACTTTAATCATAAAAGAAGAAAGATTTGAGTTAACAGCCTTAGTTGATTAAGGCAGACATTAATACTATACAAGAAGGAGTAATACCAACTAAATATTATGAAAAGACAATTGAAAAGTTTCAGAAGCAAGTGTAGCAAGATTAAAAATAAATTATGAGCTTTCAAATGTGCAAGTTTGTAAGAATAAAATATGTTTTATTACCTCATTTGTATTAATAAAAAACATTATGAATACTATAATATTAGGAACCTCCTTTATAGTTCTTCTATACCTTTTTGGACAATAGAAAAAGGAATGGAAACATATGTAGTACCAGAAACCCCAATCCTCTTTGAATTTTTAGAACCACCAAGAAAGAAAGAATTAAATTTATTACAAGAAGCTTCCATATCAGGAGAAAAAATAAAAGGAACATTAATAGACCAAAAACAAAAAAAATTAATTTATTAAATAGAGAAATTCATGATAAAAGAATAGAAGAACAAATACAAACCCCTAAAATGTAAAAAATAATAAAAGAATTTGAGAATAAGATAAAAGGAAGTTTGTGATAATAATCCAATGGCATTTTACCATAGAAAAATACATGAAATATCTTTACTATGAAGAAGGATTTAAAGAAAAAGATATACCAACCAAAGCTAAACCAATACAAATGAATGAAGAATATCTAAAATATTGTAGAAAAAAAATACAAGAATATTTAGAAAAAGGATTAATAATACCCTAAGTCTCCTTGAAGTTGCTTAGGATTTTATATTATGAAAGCATTTGAATTAAAAGAGGAGCCTAGATTAGTAATCAATTGCAAGCCATTAAATAAAGTTTTCAAATGGATTAAATATCCTTTGCCTAATAAAAGTGATCTAATTAAAAGATTAAATAATGTCAATATATTTTCAAAATTTGATATGAAATCAGGATACTATCACATATCTATAAAAGAAGAGGATAGATCTAAAACTGCATTTGTAGACTTTTGGACATTATGAATGGAACATAATGCACTAAGGACTTAAAAATGCTTCAACCGAATTTCAAGAAATTATGAATAACATCTTCTATCCATACATGGAATTTTCTATTGTATATTTAGATGATGTTTTAATCTTCTTTAAATGAATTAATCAACACATACAACATTTAGAAAAATTTATTGAAATTATAAAAGAAAATGGATTAGTTATATCAGCAGGAAAATGAAGATATTCAAAAAAAAAAAGTAAGATTTTAGGATATGAAATTTATCAAAGAATAATTACTCCCATTAAAAGATTGATAGAATTTACAAAAAATTTTCCAAATGAAATAAAAGATTAAAAGTAATTGCAAAGATTTTTAGGATGTCTTAATTATGTAGCAGATTTTATTCCTAATCTAAGAACTATTTGTGCCTTTTTGTACAAGCATCTTAGGAAAAATCCTCCACCATGGGATAAAGAGATAAGTCAAATAATTATAAAAGTCAAAAGCATTGTCAAAAGTCTTCCATATTTAGAAATACCAACCCCTTTGCATCATTAATAGTTGATACCGACACTTCAACCTTGGTTATGGTGGTGTTCTCAAACAAGTTCTTCCTGAAATCAGTAAAAGAACAAGTCGTCAAATATTATTTAGGTATTTGGCATCCAGCTTAACAAAAGTATTCAACTATTAAGAAAGCTCCCAATGTCTTACAAAAAGATGTAAAAAATGTAAAAAATATTGTTTAAAAACATAGTTTTGCAAGAAAGCAAGCACTTTTATCATGTTTTGATTTTGAAATTATACACATAAAAAGAGACAAGAATGCTCTACCAACTTCCTTAAATAGAATTTTGGGGCTCTCCAAAATAAACAAGAAACCAAATACGAGAGATAATTATGGTCCACTGTTGGATCATAATAAGTAATTTGTACAAGCTTCATCATCAAAGCCCTGACTATGTCACAGGTAGTTCAAAGCTCTGAGACATTCAGTAAAAGCTCTGTTAAAGTACCATTACAAAATAAATCCCTAGCCCTTCAACCTTTAAAGCCATCAGATTTATTTACTACTAAACCAACATATGAAGATTATCCTTATATTGAAAATCCCCAATCTTTATCAATCTCACCTATAGAAAAAGAATGGTTCATTTTAGATAGAAAAACAATGTATAAGCATATCTTCCCAAAATCCTTTCACCACATACCCATCCATCTACAAAAAATCTAAGTTTTTTATGAGTTTATTTTAGTTAACACTTAATCCATACAAGTGACCCATATACCTGATAAGAAAGACCCAAATAAAATATCTCATTCCAAGATTAAAGTTTTAAAAGTCTTAACCTTGAAAGATTGGAACAAGTTTTCCAAGTAAAAGAATTTAGTAGAAATTTTGAGCCTCCACATTATAATTATTTTGATTATATGGCATCATATATTATACTTTTCTCCAAATCCTCATTCATGGTTCTTGTGGTTTAGAAAGGAAATCCCTTTACAATTCCCTAAGTTGTTTTTCAAACATTTTCTAGACTTCAACCAATACTAGCCATTTTCCCAAAAGAAGCAACTATGGGATATGAATATTTTAAAACCAAAACCTCATTTGTACCAGAAATGAAATTAATATCATTTATAACATCTTTAGGAGTAACATGGATTATGCAATGGAAGTATGATTAAGCTAAGATGGCTGAAGATATGAGCATTTAGTACCTGATTAGAGTCATTAAAGTTAGATGGTGGGGACTTTTTGAGTCATTAAAGATACCCAATTCTTAGCCCGAAAAAAGTAGTTATTAGCGCCTTAGCAGCAACCATGTTAGAAGAAGAAATGCTAAAACAATTAAAAGCTATATCGTCCAAATCAAAAGAACGAAGACATCAGTTAAGCCCGGCCATTATTTTGAAGATACTAAAGACCAGTACAACTTTTGAAAAAGAAGTGTCAGCAACATCTCTTAATAAAAGAAGATAATAATAGAGAACCATAAAAGCAAGGGTTATCCATGTCAAAGCCTACTCTAAGTAAAGAAAAATTATTGGTGTTCTTCCAAAGGAAGAGATGATAAGCAATTTGTCGTCAGCTATCATGGTAATTGTAACACCCTAATAATTAACCCAATACACCTAGGCAATATCTGATTAATTACTAGACTTTACTCTTTGCTTCAGTTCCCTAATCATGCTTTGAAAATACTTAGTGAAATTACGAGCCATTTTTTTTTTAAACATAATTGAAAACGTGAGCCGCGCTTAACGTGAATGATTTAGCAAAAATTAAAAGACACATAGGAATTTACAAACATCACATCATAATATATTGGCTCCATCATACAGCATCCATAATTACATATCATATAGATATTTTGCCTACCAAAGAATAAGACTAAGTGTAGGCAATCTAACAAAACATAAATAATATATGGATGGAAGGACATCCATTAATGGCACCTAGTTATAACACTCAGGGATAGGGATAGATATCTGAAATATATGAGTGAAACTAGTAGGATCAAGTTCAGCTACCCGTGAGCCTCAATGTGATTCACGAACGCTTCCTTCGTTTCTGAAGACGAGATGGAAAGAAAAATAGAGGGAGTGAGAAACTTATAAAAAGAATCTCAGTAGGGTACTCACCTCATGATGCATTGTGTCATCATCATCGTCCTCAGGAACCTTGGGGTTATTATGAAATAGTGAGCATGCTAAGATTGATTTATTAAGTTTGAAAATATACTTTACCGAGGTTCATCGGTTTTAATCATGCGTCTTATAATGCATCATAAACTTAGCATGTCATGTTTATAATGAACTTTTCCTTTCATATATAATAACATAGTTATGCATAAAATCACATCATATTCCTCATCATCATTTCATAATACTATGCATAGCAGAACATCATATTTCTCATCATCATCTCATAAATACTATGCATAGCAGAACATCATATTCACATAATGCATTTACTTAGTTTCTTAGGTGACTTAAAGTTACTTTCATCATCATTTTCCTGGGCCACCCTATACTCCACCCTTTTGGGAGTAATCTAGGTTATGAGCTCATACCTTGCTAGTCGTCACCAGCACATACTTATCCCTTTTGATAAGTAAAATTCTGTCTCTACCCTTTTGAGAGAACGGACTAGGGGGCAAGAATCACCTTTTCACCACCTATAGTTGATGGGTCCAAAGGATCATTTTCTCAGGATCACCTTTTCACCACCTATAGTCTGATGGGTCCAAAGGATCATTTCCTCATATATTTTGAGTCACCTTTAAGTCTTTGCATGTTATATCATAATACAATTCTTCATTCATAATCATCATAACATTTTCTCATTTATAGTCTTATGCCGAAGTAATATATACCAACTAATCATGCATCTGGAGATTCCCAGGAAGAGAGGTGGGTCACAATGGACACGCTTAAATACCAAATCTTTCCTTAGCCAGAATCTTTCCAAATTGCACTCTTAGGAATACACTTTCTTCTAGTAAGAATATGTCTTTATTTCATGCATAAGTTTTCATTGTTTGCAACAGCAACTATAACATACAAACCAGGGAATCAATCAATGACACCAAATTCTTAATAAGCATCAAATCATATTTTAAGTACACATAAATTACTAGCTTCCCATAAAATTCTTACAAAGTTTTAAAACTCTTTTAGAACTAATTCTTTTTGTTAAACTTGAAAGAAGTCATAGGACTTTAGGCCTAACTTAACCATGGGACCGATTTATAACTTGAAAGAATGTTCATAATTAAATATTTCACTTAAGATAAAAGGAGCAAGTCTTGAGCTTTAGAGATTTAGGTGACATCTTTGAATTATTATGCTATGCAACCTTATTTTAATCTTATCTTTATAAGGTGATAGCTTGGAATTATAAACATGATATGCAATTCCATTTCTTTATCTTTAAGATTTAAGGTGATAACTTGAAAATTAAACATGATGCAAGAACTTGTAATATAAACATGATGCAAGAAACTGGAGCGGCGGTACCGCATAGGACCAGGAGAGGGAGAAGAGAATCTTAAGCAGTAGCGGTAGTCCACATAGGAATGAGGGAGAAGAGAATTACATTTTTTTTAAGCTCCAATTCTCAAGACTTCTTTAAGAATAAATTCTTTAACTCCAATTATCTCATTTCTTCGCTTATGATTCATAGGCAAGTCTTTGAGCTCTAGGATTTTTAGGTGATGACATAAAATAAACATGCCATGCATTGACTCTTTTAGCCATTATAAAATAAAGTGAGAGCATAAAATAAACATGAGATGCAACTTCTTTATTATCTTTAGAGATTAAGTGACAACTTGAAATTTAAACATGAAATGCAAGCTTGAAATTTAAACATGAGATATGCAAGTTCATTTATTTATTCTTGAGAATTTAGTTATGACATAAAATAAATATGGTTATGCAAGGCATAAACTTAAATGTGGATGCAAGTTTACTTGATCTCTTTACTAGAGCTCCTTCAAGACTTTAAGAGAATTATGTTTTCAACCCAATATATGTATCTTAGCAAGACAAAGTAAAAATACATATTTCATATTCAAACCTCAAGATAAAAACATTATTCTTTAAAGTTTTGCATTAAATGGAATGTTCAAGCTTTAGAGGCCTAACTTGTGATGGATTTACAACCCATATTCAAGGTCCTCATCATCAAGCCATCATTTCATTCCTTCCTAGGCCATTTGGCCGAAACCATGAAAGGAAAATAAGGAAAGAAAACTGAAATTTTAGAAGCTTTGGAAACTAGTGAAACCTTCAAGTTTTAGAGATCTAACTTGTGAAAGCTTTGCAACCAACACTCAAGAATCTCATCATCAAACCATGGTCTCATCATAAGCTAGGCCATATGGCCAAAATACTTTAAAAAGAAAGGAAGAAACTGAAAATGAAAACTTAAAAGAAAGCTCATGAAAACATCATTTTTGAGCTAGAAACATAACTTGTCTTAGCATAAAATGAACTTAGAAACACCTCCCTACCTAATCTGATTTGAAGGAAAGGAAGAGAACTTGGTTTCTTGGAGTGAAATGAAAGAAAATATTCTTGAAAACTTGAAGAAAGAATTCAGCCAAGAGGAGGAGGAAATGAGAGCTTTTGGTGCTTCTAAGAACTAGAATTGTGTAAGTTATGATCAAAGCTTCTAACACCTCTTCAAGCATGCCTATTTATAGAGATTTTGAAGCTCATAAATGGACAAATGAAGGAGGAAGGCTGATGGATTTTCATGGGGAACAAAGGGAGGAAAATCATTCCTTGTTTAAGGCATGTTTTATGCCATGTTTTAGGGAATTTTTGGCATTTTGTTTTAGTGTATCTTTGGGCAATTATTCTGATGCATAATGGCATCAATAATTTCATGCATTACAGCCCAAGGAGGAGAAATTTGTGTGTTCCATGTATTATTTAGGTGTAGGCAAGGTATTCATGTAATTTAGAGAATTTACGGTTAAGGGCTTAGGTGAATTAGTAAGCAATTTGAGTGTTTTAAAGCAATTTTAGGTTCTAATCAATTTAAATAAATAATTTTGACTCTAGATTAATAATTAGAATTTAATAAGCTTTAATTTGAGCCTAATATTGCTTAGGTTTCGTTAGACGAATTAAAAATCTCAAAATTTGTAAAACTTGCACAAAGAGGGGCAAAACGTCATTTTACTTAAAAATTGCCCGAGACCACTCGAGCTTAACCAATGGTTAATCATGGCTTAAAAACACCTTTTAACACATTTTAGTGAGGTTCAGGCTTAGTTGGCAAATCAAGTTAAAACGGCAAGGGCGTTTTGGTCATTTCGCGTTGAGCTCAAAATTAGGATTCTTCTCCTCTATTAACACACATAACACAAACAATCCCTTATTAACATCAAAACATCCCCTTGAGGATGGGTGGGGCCCACGATCCTCATTTTCAGTAAAATAACCTCAGGGCATTTTGGTCATTTTACACGTACAGAAATTGGGGTTTGCAATACTTGCACGAATTGCTCCTAACTTCTCTTCTAACGTTATATTCCTTTATTAGGGATTGTTTAGTCTCAAATTTTATATAATATTTACCTATGGTGTATTTGGTAATTCCTAATGACAGTGAAATTACAGTAAAAATTGGCGTTACAGGAATCATTGGAAAAGTCACAAGACATTATTATAATAGTTGTATAAAACCTCTATAAATAGAGTATTGTAAGCAGAAGATAGATATGCAGGAAAAAACCCACAACTTAGTATCAAAAACCTTGTATCATTCCCCTTACTTGTAGAATTCCCATCATTCAATAAAATCTCCAAACCTTTCCAAGTTTTCAAGCAAATTATTTGTAAGCGCTTTAATTCTCATACAGACCTTTAATTTTGCTTCAAAATTCCTTTATATGTACTTCGAATTGTAAAAAGAAGATTGATAAAAAAAACAAAAAGAGTGCTAGAAACTATTGAAGAATTGGAAGCCTATCCTTTCCCAAGAGATGAAATTCTATTAAATCAACTATATGATATGTTTCTATCTCTAGATAATAATTTAAAGCATGTAGAAAAAAGAATGAATTGTTTAAGTCATTGTTAAATATATTATATTTTAACTAAAAGAAAATTTACAAGTGCTATGACTTTTCCATATTTTATTATGACTACTCTATATTTTTATAATCTTTCGTAACGATCCTCCGTCTTGGTATCAGAGCCTAAGTCATGGGAGAGGCTTAAGATTTGGTATCTGGATACAAGCTTTTTCTGAATTTGTGTTTTATATTGTTAAGTTATTTCTTTGTTTAAGTTATGTTCCTTATATTTCTGAGTGAGTTCTGTTTGTTAGTCGAATTCAAAGTTTACTATAGCGGTGAGAGCCATTTATACATTGGCCCAAATGGTCCCGGAGTAAGTCCTAAGTGAGGTAGTGAAACCGTTGGTTCAGCTGTTCCGTAGCATAAAAGTCTAATAAGATTAATGGAAGCTCTTCCTATAACTTTAAGTAATTTGACCTTAAGAAGAAATAATGAGATAGTAGTAAGAACAAATAATGAAGAAGCTTCAACATCCAATAATAATAGTAACACCTTGTCAAATTACAAATAGCAAAAATAGAAGAAAGGTTACATAATTGGTCTATACCAATAATTAGAAAAAATGAAGTTTATAAGAGTCTATAAAGTCAACACTTTCGGCAACAAAGAGATAAAGAAATTCATATGTTAGAATATAGTTATCCAGGAACAAGTAATAACAATATAATGAATATTTTAGAAGCTGAAAAGATAAGAGAACATAAAGAACAAGGATTTAATTTTATACATCTAGGATTAATACAATCCGCAACAAAACCAAACTTTAAGATAGAAGTAAATATTCTCATATTAATAATATTAAAAGATATAAGGTTCAAAAAATTTGAAGACTCATTAATAGCTACCTTAGAAAGTAACTGTCATGATGGACTAGTTTTCTTTAATTGTTATCCTAACTTTGCAATGAATACACTTCAGAGGCCATAAAATTATATGTAAAAACCCCTAATGACATAATAGATGAGAAATATGCTTTTTTTCAGATAATATATAGAATATATTATAAAGTAACTAAGATAGATTATAATTTTAGAGCTTTAAGACAATCTCCAAGAAATGAAACCATATTGGTACAAGCAAATTTAAGAAAAACAACCGTACAAGTTCCTAAGAAACTAAAACATTCAAAAGTAATCAAACATGTCCCAAAAGAATGGTTATTAGAAGGTGTAGTAGAACAAACAAAAATTGAAAATACCCAGATAAGAGAAATAATGAAGAAGGAAACAATATAGGGTTAAGGATGAATAGGTCAACATCTTAAAAATATGAGAACCCCATATATATAAACCTGAATCATATAGACATTCAATAGATGGCTCAACTATCAACATAAATATAAGAGGAATTGACAATAGTAGCGCAAAAGTAGCAACCCGGTCTATAAAGATAATACCCAGGATCTCTAACCGTATCACAGCTATTAAATGTATTAACTAAAAGAGAACCTTTTGAAATTCATAAAGAATGGATAAGAGTAGATTTTGAAGCTGAATATAATAAAAAATTCAGACAATGGTTTTTTGGAACTTTTAGTAAAGGAGAAACCAAAGAAATTAGGAAAATATTTTATCAATATATGGAACATAATGAGATTAATTTATATTTCTTTGATTGGTTAAAAAATAATCATGATAATAAAAAGCAGCTCCAATGTCTTACAAAAAGATGTAAAAATAATTTTTTAAAAACATATTTTTGTAAGATGGCAAGCACATTTATAATGTTTTGATTTTGAAATTATACACATAAAAGGAGACAAGAATGCTCTACCAGGCTTCCTTACAGGAGAATTTTAGGGCTCTGCCCAAAATGAATAAGAAACCAAATACGAGAGATAATTATGGTCTCTCGTTGCATCATAATAAGCAATCTGTACAAGCTTTATCATCAAAGCCTATGATTATGTCACAGGTAGTTAAAAGCTCTATAGACATCGGTAAAAGCTCTTAAAGTACCGTTACAAAATAAATTCCTAGCCCCTCAGCCTTCAAAGTCATCAGATTTATTTACTACCAAACCAACATATGAAGAATATCCTTATATTGAAAAGTCTCAATCTTTATCAGTCTTACCCATAGAAAAAAGAATAGTTCACTTTAGATAGAAAAACCCATGTATAAGCATATATTCCCAAAACCTTTTCACTATATACCCGTCCATCCACAAAAAACCCGAGTTTTTTATGAGTTTATTTTAGTTGACACTGAATCTATACGAGTGATCCATATACCTGATAAGAAAGACCTAAATAAAATATCCTATTCCAAGATAAAAGTTTTAATAGTTTTAACCTTGAAAGATTAGAACCAGAGTCTTTTGCATAAATAAGAATTTAGTAGAAAATTTGAGCCTCTACATTTTAATTATTTTGATTATATAGAAGCTTGGCATCACATATTACACTTTTCTCTATGTAACACCTGGGACGAGGCGGGGGTAATCGTCGGTAGGAAGGCATGAACAAGGAGCTCCTCCTTCAAGTAGAGAGGTACATGAATGAACCGATTACACACCCGAATGAGAGGATCCTGAGTTGTATAGGTATGGGACTATCCAGTTAAGGAGGGCTTATATGAATTGATTGGTACTACCTATGCCACAAAGATGCATCTTTCTTTTGGTAGCCCATCACGAAAGAACTCCAAGTTAAGTGTGCTTGACTTAGGGTAATTTTGGGATGGGTGACCTCTAGAAAGTTTTTCCAGGAAGCATGTGAGAGAGGACAAAGCATGAAAAGACCTGTGTTGGTTTGTGGGGATAGTCGGCAATCCATAAAGCAGGTAGGGATGGTACAAATGGTATCAGAGCCTACACCTTCCCAATATGGTGTGGTTCGAGGACGAACCAAGCGAAAGCTGGTGGGCATGTAACGCCCGGGATGAGACAGGGAGTGATCACCTGTTAGAAGGCACGATAAGGAACAACTCCCTCCAAGTGAATGGGTATATGAATGAACCGATTACACACCCGAATGAGAGGATTAAGTTGTATAGGTATGAGACTATATAGTTAAGGAGGCTTATATGAATTGACTGGTACTACCTATGCCACAAAGATGCATCTTTCTTTTCGATAACCCATCACGAAAGAACTCTAAGTTAAGCATGCTTGACTTGGGGTAATTTTGGGATGGGTGACCTCTTGGAAAGTTTTTCTAGGAAGCGTATGAGTGAAGACAAAGCATGCTGAAAGACCCGTGTTGGTTTGTGGGACACCAACAATCCATAAAACAGGAGGGGATGTTACACTCTAAACCCCATTCATGGTTATTGTGGTTTAGAGAAGGGGAATCCCTTTATAATTCGCTAAGTGGTTTCTCAAATGGTTTCTAGACTTCAACCAACACCAGCCATTTTCCCAAAAGAAGCAACTATGGGATATGAATATTTTAAACCAAAACCTCATTTGTACCATGTGAAAACTCGATTTTGTTAGACCCATAAACAAAAAAATAAAAATAAAAAAATGGCATTTTTCAGTTAGCCCATTTAACCCTAATTCAATTCAAACCATGTTTTTAGGTTCCTTTTTTGGCCCATGTGCATCATAACTTAAAAAAGAAAAAGAAGGTCCAACCCAGCCCATTTTCATTCAAATTTTTTTTTATATAGCATGTTCACTTTTTCTTTTGAAGCAATAAAAGAAAAGAAAAAAAAAAGCCCAATCATTTTAGCCCGTTTGAAAACCAAAAAGAATTGTTGTTTTTCAGCCCATTCAAAAACCAAAAAGAGGATTGTTTTTCAGCTTATTCAAAAACCAAAAATTGTTATTATTCAGCCCATTCAAAAACTTTTTTTATTTATTCATTCCATTCTAAAAAAATAAAAATAAAATTGAAATTAAAAAAGGAGGAGGAAGGGTAGGAGTGGAAGACACCAATGCTCCCTCCATTACTTGCGCCATTCCTTCCACTTCCTTGACAATGATAATGTTGTTTATAGATCCTTTACAACCTGTGCCCAATAATGGTGAAAGTGCTCAATGATAGTGATGGCTTGCATAGAGATGAGCATGTATATATAGCCAGAGAGGGCAAAAGCAAGAGGACAGAGAACCTGAAGATAACCAAGCTAACTTTTCCTTCACCCTCTAACATCATCGAACCACCAACACAGCCTCAGGATCCTCACTAAAAAAAAAAAAATCATGATCAGTCACAACTGTTACATCATTAGTAGCAGCCCATTACCAACAAACCATCTTAACTCAAAACAAACCCAATCCCAAACAACAAGAAAGCAATTCAACAGCCAAATCCTAGGCTTTCACATACTGACAACAAAAACCAACCAAACCCCATTACATAATCTCTCATCCTTGTTATACACATAAACTATGAACACACAAACCATCATCACCCTCTCAAATCTAGCATCAATGTTCACAAGCTAAGACTGAAAAAATAAAAAGATAAAAAAGGAGAAAGGGAACCACTACCACCATCAAGTGCATTACCAGCAAGCCCTACAAAACCGCGACGTGCTATCCGTCACATCTCCATAGCGCCATTGCTAACCCCAAGCTAAGCTTCCTCTCCCTGCTCCTGTTGCTGTGCCACGCTGTGCCTCCTCCCTACTCCTCTGAAGGCATGAGCTCTCTACGTGAAGTCCATTCTCTCCTCGAAGTTCACCTCCGCCGAGAAGTCCAGGACCATCGTCGCGAAAGCCGACTCAGTCCCATGACCTCGCACTCCACGTTGGCACGGATCCCAGATCCAGCGATGCCACGAATGCGCTGAGAAGCCGTGCAATCAAATCTCTCCGCCATCCGCCCGCATTGCTCCCCGCGTTGTTGCCACCCCTTTCTGCCGCCTCCATTTTGTGCAGCTGTACGAAGGTTATAAAGGAAGAAATGGGTTTGAGATGAGGTAGTGGGGTCAAGGGTCCTCCTTTTATTTCATTTTCTGGTCAAAATCTCTATGCCCTTCTTACTTTTGGGTTCAGGTAAGGTTTCTTTTTTTTTGTTTTTAAAAAAAAAAGGGAACAATGATTTTGTTTAAGCATGTTGTGATTGGACTGGTTCTAGAAAAAAAAAAGGAGAATGGATTTCTAAAAAAAAAAAGGGAAAAGATTTTGTAACGTATTTTTGCCAACTCATTTTAAGGGGAATTAGGTAATTTAGTTTAAGGAGTGAGTTAGTTATTTGTTTAATGTTCAGGAAATTTTGTAAGGAAATTTTTTTTTTTTTTACAAGAGAAAAGAAAAACTAGTAATTTAGATCCTTGTATTTTCTAGTTTGATTATCGTACTTGTCTCTACCTTGTATAGATTAATTGTATATTTGTTATTAGTTTATGAATGAGCTTTTGTCGATTCGTGTCGAAATTAGTATTAAAAATCAATAAAATGATTACCTTTCCTTCTTGTGAATAAAAAAATACTTTGTTTTTTTTTAAAAATAAATAAATAATTTCTCATGCAATGACCAATAATGGTATTTGAGTAACAAATGTTATCTTCACTATTGTTAAATCATAAAGGATTTATTGAGTAGCCAAGTGCTAACTTAAATCCTATATGAGAGTGAATTTTATTTTCTCAAAAAATATTTCTTCACAAAAAGATTTTATTAATTAAAATCGACCAAAACACAATTATTTTCTATAGAACTACGTGACTTTGAGTTCCTCATTGCACTAGAGGATATGTAGGAGCAAGTGACCCTTGTCAAGCCAAAAATTAATTTTCCTTAAATTGTTTTGTCTAAATTGTAAATATGCTTTTTCTTTTTATTCATCTATTTATCTATTTATTTATTTTTTTGGAAAGGGTTATTAATTAATTTGCACAGCTAATTAAAGGTATCGTTAAAAGATGGGTGTATTAGGGTGCGTAAGATTAAATTCTTACCCTTCCCTTTGCATAACTGACAGGAGCTCAAATCTGGTTTCAAAAGACCAATTTTTTTAATAAACGGGTTTTTCCATGTTTTCCCAATTTAAATAAACTTGGTGGCGACTCCATATTTTCAATAAAATTCTATTTTTCACCATCCCCATCGCGATCCTGGTTGTGACAGATGGCTACTCCACTAGGGATCCTAAGTAAGAGTAGGCCTTCAGTTAGTTGCGCAAATTAAATATAACCCCCTTGATTTTTATTTTTCTTTTCCTTGTTTTGTTTTGTACAGTATTTTCCTTTATTTTTTTTCCTTGCAAAGTGTAGTATTCCATATGTTTAATTATAGTGCCTTCTTTTGTTAAAACCTTAGGGTAGATGACTATTATTGTTCATATTTGTTATTTGTATTTTGTTTTGCAGGAGTGTATGTAGTGTTAGGATTGAAAGGTTTGTATGCTCCTTGCACATACTTCACAATCACTTATCTCACACACTTTTTGGGCTCTATACCCTAGCCCTGCAAACAAGGATAGGAGGTTTCTTAACATTGTCTCGAGGAGCTTCATGCTCACTTGATAGTTGTTAGGATACCACTCAGATTGTTATTGGCTTTATGGGTCAATCATATTGAGAGGGTTCATCCCTACTTATGGTTGGTTTGAAGGTCGGATCCTTGCCCTATGGATAGGGGCAATCTGGGACCATGACAATTAGAAATCTAGATCCACCATGAATGTATGCACGCATAATTGAACTCAACCACCCAAATCAGGTTCTTGGTAAAACTTCCCATCCATTAAAGTTTTACCCTTAGGACAAAGGGAGCATGCTTCTTTCATCCTTTTACTTTTCACTTGTTTATGCTTTATTTTAAACTAGTTAATCTTGCTTCAAAACATTATTACATTGCATTTAGAATTAGCCATTCCCTCATCTCATAACTTCGTCATGCTTTGTATTTTTAGGTGTCTAAGCATACATGATGTATACAAGCATTCCATTAATTATCACATGCATTCATTATATCTTATTCTTTTCATAATTTACTTTCTGAAAAAAAAAATTTGGTAGGTTTGTGCATTATCATTTTCTTAGAGAAACATCTCGTATTCTCAATAGGATCATGCATTTTTTTTCCATCTGTCTTTTCTTTCCATTTTTTTAATTTTACTTATTCATCTTGCTCCTTCCACAGTGGTCTTTGATTGTTAATAAAGCAAAAGTCATCATTAGTTCTAAGCAAATGGAAGCAACACAAATGAACACTAGCAATGCACACAATTGGAAAAGGAATATCAAAGTTACAGTGACTAGTAACGTGCTTCTTCTGCAAGTTACCAAGATAGTGTGCTCGATGCTTTCTATAAAGAATCAAATGTTCCCCAAAAAAGTGATCAATCACATTTTTTGCCTTGAGATTGCTTATCCTTGTGCAAGAATGTGAGAACTCAATTATATAGAAAAAGAACTGCATTGGTAGTGTTCATTAGATAGCATCTATAGAGAGTAGATCTTCCCTAAAGATTCACTATTAGCCGCACCTTGACTTATAAGGTGATGTACCTATAAGAACGGGTGAGGGCCATCCTAGTGTCGACAAAGAACTTTTGATGATGTGGTTTATTTGTTCATCTATTTACAACAAAAAAAAGGGAAAAGAAAACAAAAATATTAACCTTTTTGGGTGTTGTTAAACTTTTTGCATAGGATTCGTAACCATTGGGTGCCCAAGGAAGATGGATACTGATCAAACTCGGATTCACAATACTAGAGCTCGGACGAAGATGGCAGGAGGTAATGCTGATCTAGGAAAGGCTCATTCAATGCAACTCATGTTGAAGTGGAAAGAAATTTGAGCTTGGAGGTTGATGCAAGAGGAAAGTTGAATGAATTATCAAATAACCAAGCTAGATTGGAGGATATGATAAGGGCCATGAAGAGTCACTCGACTTATTAGGAGCTAATCAAAACCAGGACATGGTGAATACATTAGTCCGGGTACAACCAAGCGCTACAATGATAACTATACCTGGAGCACCAAACATAGTTGTAAATGTCACCCAAGGGGTGAATGGGGATGAGATTCCAAATATCCCTCATGGACAACCACCACCCACAATGCCATTAGTGATCCCAATAAGAGAAGGTTATCATGCCGTAGAAAATGTACATGTTGAAGGGCACGAACACGCTACCCCGTGCTGTTGTTCAAAAACAACTATCTTTCTTGGGGAATAATCATGAGAGGAGAAGGATAAGTTGAGAGAGGAGTGGATGGAGAAAATAAAGGAGCAAATTAAGGCTATCCAAGGACCTAGCTCCTATGGCTACGTGGAGATTGAGCAACTGTGCCTTCCTATGGATAGGACTAGAAATCCTGACTTTGCAAGATTCCTGAGGATTTCAAGATTCCTGACTTTGCAAAATATGATAGGACTAGAAATCCTTTATTTCACCTAAAGAGCTATTGCACTAAGATGGCAATACGGTCTAAGAATGAGAAATTTCTCATTAGTTTTTTTCATGAAAGCTTAAGGACCTTCTCGAATGGTACATTCAATTAGACCATTCGAAGATTTCCACCTGAGAGAATTGGCTGATCAATTCATGAGCCAATACAAATTAAACCTTGAAGTGGCACTTACTCGAGAACAGTTAAGCTCAATGCAAAAAGAAAGGATGGGCTTAAGCAATATGCTCAAAGGTGGAGAGTCTCAGCTGCTCAAGTTCAACCACCGCTCATCACGATTGAAATGTTTTCATACTTCTTGGGAACCTTGGGATCCCCTTATATCGAGGCAATGGCAGGAGAGCGTACAAGGATTTCCCTAAGCTGATAGTTGGAGAAAGAATTGAGAGTTTGGCTAAGGTTGGCAAGCTCCCCATGAGCAGCAAGGACACAAGAAAAGGTCTCCGCCTAGGAAGAAAGAGACATATGTGAATTATGTGCATGGTCAACAATCCTTCGTCCCAAGGTATGTACCAACGCACCCAAGACCCCAGATACCATCATACCAAACCCCTATCCCTCCTTACCCATTTTACCAAACCACACTAAACACAAACAATATCTCATACTCCCAGGATCAACCAACTCGCCCAACATCTACCCCAACACCCCGACCAAATTTTCAAAACCATAATCATAATTGATTCCCCAACAAAGCTGTCCATTTCGAATGTTGACCTTTTCCAAAGATTAGTTGATGCCTACCTAATCTCGCCATGTCCTGTGCACCCATTAGAACCACTATACCAAACTTGGTGCAATCCGAACTTAACTTGCAAATATCATACGGATATAGTGGGACATTCTATCAAGGATTGCAAAGGTTTCAACATGGTGGTAAAAAAGCTAATTGCTTGTGGAAGATTGGACCTTTAAGAAGATCCTAAATCATGAAGGAGGAAATCAGGTGAGCACCATGGAAATAGCAAAAGCTCGCTCACCTTGCTATTTTCCCACCATCAATATGGGGGATGTCAAGAAGTCCAGAATGCAACACTCCTCCTGCCAATAATGATGAAATGCTGATAACTGGACAATTGAACCAGTGATTGATGTTGTTATTTCAAAGTAATTGTTGGGTTGTATTGTTTAAGATTATTTATGCTTTTGTTTATGCTACTCTAGACATTATCTAAATGAACTTGCATGATTTTCAATAATCTTTCTTCGTGTTTTCCTTTTGCCTTGTTTCTGTTTCCTTCTTTTGTTTTCCTCTTTCTTCTTTCCTCTGCCATTTCTGCTCATTAATTTGTGTTTCTTTCATGCCATTCATATCGCATGGTCCACTATTTGTTTTAACATCCCAATTCACCACAAATGCTTTCTAGGACCTAAATGGTATGGGAATTTTGCCCTATGAAAGGGATTTTGGATGCTTATCAATTGATTCTCTTGCTTGCACTTGATTGCAATAACCATGAACCTGAGGATGATGAAATTTGTTAGGATGCTCAGAAAAAAAGGTTTGGCCTAGACAACGAGGTAATTGAAGGAATCAACATGGGCACATGATGGTGCACAAAATCCTACGAGTGGTTATCACTGGTCCACGTGGAAGCCTGTATCAACTGTGTTTGGAGTATTACAAATGCCAAATATATGCAGGTCTAGTCAATACTCCTCTAGTCCCATTGCACAACATGTTCAAGCTGCAAATAAGAACATGAAAAAAAAATAATCGCTAAAATGGTGGTGAATTACAAAGACTGGCATGAAATGTTGCCATGCATGCCATACCAACATATGGTTAAGCACAGGAACAACCCCCTTGGCGTATGGAATGGAAGCTATATCCCCTATAGAAGTGGAAATCCCATTATTAAGGGTTTTGATGGAGGTTGAGTTGGAAGGGTCTGATATGAGTAGTTAAACATGATTGAAGAAAAAGGATTGGCACTATTTGTAATGGCCAATTGTACCAAAGTAGAATGGCTAGGGCCTTTAACAAGAAAATTCGCTCTAGAGATTTTCATCCAGGAGATTTGGTTCTGAAGAAAGTTTTCCCTAGTCAACAAGATGCACGGGAAAGCGAACTCAAGTTATAAAGATCTTTACATCGTCAAGCAAGCGTTCTAGGTGGGGCATTGATTTTACAAAATATGGATGGACAAGAATTGCCTAAACCAGTCAATGCGGTCCAAGATTTTGTGCTTAAAATGATGCCGAAAAAGCCCGTTAGGTCGAAAACTCAAAAAGCAGCCTAAGCAAAAATTAGGGAAAAACAAAAAAAGAAGAAGAAAAAGAAAAAGCTCGTTAGGTTGAAAACTCAAAAGAGCAGCCTAGGTAAAAGTTAGAGCAAAAAAGATAAGCATAGTCTCCAGGAGCCTACACTGGGGCAATTTTTGGTGTTGAATTTGTTCAATAAATCAAGCAGACCAAGACTGAAACTAGGGTAATTTTGAAAAAGATTTGAAGGCATATCACCGAAGATCATGGCTATGGTGTTCAACTTGCTGAGAAATCGATTGATTGAGCAACAAAGGACCTAACCTGGAAAAATTTTGTGTCTTTCACAATTTTGTATTTTGTTGTTCAAAACATTTTGTCATCTAATACACCAAGCAATAAAAATGCTCATTCAACTAATCCTTCCACTTTTCCCTCGAATGCATGTTCATTTATGATGTCTTGAGTAAGCATAAATTTAAGCTTAAATTATATGACTTAACAATGTTTAGATACATCAATGACTAATATCACACAAAGAGAATTCAGAAGCTTCCAGGAAGCTTAGCAGAAAGTAATCACCATTCTAAAAAGGAAAAGGAAGAGGGAAGAATGGGAAGAAATGAGCAAGGGTAGAGAAGAAAGGGAAGTCTTATGTATGTCAGAAAGTCCAGGAGGAATTACGAGTTTGATCGGTAACGTTTTCCTTAAGGTTTGCTCAATTTGGTTATGGTTAGTTTTTCAAGAATGTGTCTAAAATAAACTGAAAAATGTTATGATTTTTGCACATAGCCTAAAAAAAAAAGAAAAAAAGGGGACAAGGAGTCTTCCTTGCCAGGTTTAAGTCAGCCCGATGGCTTTTACATTTTCAGTCTGCCTAGATTGCAATTTCATTTCCAGTTAGCCTCAGATTGCCAATTTACTCTTTTAGTTAGCCTCCGATTGCCAATTTCATCCTCAGTCGGCCTCAGATTGCCCATTTTACTTTTCTTGTCGGCCTCATTGCCATTTCATTTCCAGTTGGTCTCAAATTGCCAATTTACTCTTTCAGCTGGCCTCTGATTGCCAATTTACTTTCAGTTGACCTCAGATTGCCAATTTCATTCTCAGTTAACCTAGATTACCCATTTTACCTTTTTTTTCAGCCTCAGATTGTCATTTTAATTTCCAATCGGCCTCAAATTGCTAATCTTACTATTTAGCTGGCCTCAAGATTGCCAATTTTCCTGTAAGTCAACCTAAGATTGCCAATTTCATTCTCAGTCGGCCTTAATTGCCAATTCACTTTTTTAGTCAACCTCAAATTGCCAATTTTACTTTTCAGTGGACCTCATATTGCAATTTACTTTCTCAGTCGACCTAAGATGCCAATTTAATTTCAGTGAGCCTCAGATTACCAATTTAATTTTCAGTCGGCCTCAATTGCCAATTTTCTATTCTAGTCGGCCTAAGATTGCCAATTTACTTTTAGTCAGCCTCAGATTGCCAATTTATTTTTCAGTCGACCTCAGATTGCCATTTACCTTTAGTTGGCCTCAGCTGCCATTGATTTTTAATTTCCTATCACTTGATGACCCATATCCGATCAATCGCAAAGCTTTTAATTTTCAATCAGCCCCATCGGCTTTTAATTTCTTGTCACTTGTTGACTCATATCCAGTTGGTTGCAAGACCTTTAATTTCCTATCACTTGTCGACTGATATCCGTTAGTCGCAAGATTTTTAATTTCCTATTGCTTGATGGCTCGTATCAAGTCTGTCGCAAAGCTTTTAATTTTCAGTTGGTCCTCGTTGACTTTTAATTTCCTATTAGCTTGTACTCTTTTTGCGTGTAAGAATGAATTTCACGTTCTTTGTCATTCATACATCTTGGTTGCTGAATTGCATCGTTTCATTGCATATGTATCTCATGAGCATTTAGCTTATTTCACCATTTGAATTCGATCTTTCTTGTTCTCAATGTCATGCATTCGCAAATCAATGTTCATGTCTTTACTTACTCCTTATGAAGACATTATGTAAAACTTAGGTTTTTCATATTCTCTTATAAGAAATGAGTAAAGAGGGGCAACTGTGAACACCCGATTTTGTCCAACCCATAAACAAAAAAATAAAAACAAAAAATTGGCATTTTTAGCTTTAGCCCATTTAACCTAAATTCAATTCAAGCCATGCTTTTAGGTTCCTTTTTTGGCCCATGTACATCATAACTTTAAAAAAAAAAAAAAGGTCTAACCCCGCCTATTTTCATTCAAAAATTTGTTTTATACAGCACTGTTCACTTTTTCTTTTGAACCAATAAAAGTCATTTTAGCCCATTCAAAAAAAAAATTGTTGTTTTCCAGCCCATTCAAAAACAAAAAAAAGGGTTGTTTTCTCAGCTCATTCAAAAACAAAAAATTGTTGTTATTCAGCTCATTCAAAAACTTTTTTATTTATTCATTCCATTCTAAAAAAAAAAAATTGAAATTGAAAAAGAAGGAGGAACAGGAGGAGTGGTAGACCCTAGTGCTCCCTCCATTTGCTGCATTCCTTCCTCATCCTTGACAATGATAATGTTGTTTATAGATCCTTTACAACCTGTGCCCAATAATGGTGAAAGTGCTCAATAATAGTGATGGCTTGCATAGAGATGAACATGTATATATATCCAGAGAGGGCAAAAGCAAGAGGACGAAGAACCTGCAAAGATGACCAAGCTAACCTTACCCTCACCCTCTAACATCATCGAACCACCAACACAGCCTCAGGATCCTCACTAAAAAAAAAAAAAAAATCATCATCAACAACTGTTACATCATTAGTAGCAGCCTATTACCAACAAACCATCTTAACTCAGAAACAAACCCAATCCTAAACAACAAGAAAGCAATTCATCAGCCAAATCCTAAGCTTTCACATACTGACAACAAACACCAACCAAACCCTATTACATAATCTCTCATCCTGTTATACACATAACCTGTGAACACACAAACCATCATCACCCTCTCAAATCTAGCATCAATGTTCACAAGCTAAGACTGAAAAAATAAAAGGATAAAAAGGAAGAAAAAGGAACCACTACCACCATCAAGTGCATTACCACCAAGCCCCCACAAACCTCCTACGTGCTCCGTCACACCTCCACACACCGCCACCCCAACCCCAAGCTAAGCCTCCTCTCCCGCTCCTGGTTGCTGTGCCACCACCGTGCCTCGTCCTCCAGTGTTGTAAAGGCGCGAGCTCTCTGTGCGAAGTCCATCTCTCCGTGAAGTCCGCCTCCACCGAGAAGTCTAGCACTGTCGTCGAAGCCAGCTCCTCGCGACCTTGCACTGCGTAACAGACCCATCTGACGCTCCACGGAATCCTGATGAGAAGCCCGTGCGATCCAAAAGCTCCGCGCCGTAACTGCTGCCCGTGTTGCTCCCAGTTGGTATTGCCGTTTCCTTCTACCGCCTCCAATTTGTGCAGCCTGCAAGGAGGTTAGAAGGGAAGAAATGGGTTTGGGATGAGGTAGTGAGGTCAAGAGTCCTCCTTTTATTTCATTTTTTGGTCAAAGTCTCTATGCCCTTCTTATTTTTGGATTCAGGTAAGGTTTCTTTTTTTGTTCTAAAAAAAAAAGGGAACAATGATTTTGTTTGGGACTGGTTCTCTAGAAAAAAAAAAAGGAGAGTGGATTTCTAAAATAAAAAAGGGAAAAGATTTTGCAACATATTTTTGCCAACTCATTTTAAGGGGAAATAGGTAATTTAGTTTAAGGGGTGAGTTAGTTATCTATTTGATGTTCAGTAAATTTTGTAAGGAAATTTTTTTAAAAAAAAAAAAATAGTAATTAAGATCCTTGTATTTTCTAGTTTGATTATCATACTTGTCTTCATACCTTGTAGATTAATTGTATGTTTGTTATTGGTTTATGAATCGGCTTTTGTCGATTCGTATTGAAATTAGTATTAAAAATGAATAAAATGATTACCTTTCCTTCTTGTGAATAAAAAAATACTTTGTTTTTAAAAATAAATAAATAAATAATTTCTCATGTAATGACCAATAATGGTGGTTGAGTAACAAATGTTATCTTCACTATTGTTGAATCATAAAGGGTTTATTGAGTAGCCAAGTGCTAACTTAAATCCTATAAAAGAGTGAATTTTATTTTCTCAAAAAATATTTCTTTACAAAAAGATTTTATTAATTAAAATCAATCAACACACAATTATTTTCCATAGAACTACGTGACTTTGAGTTCCTCATTGCACCAGAGGATATGTAGGAGCAAGTGACCTTTGTCAAGCCAAAAATTAATTTTCCTTAAATTGTTTTGTCTAAATTGTAAATATGCTTTTTCTTTTTATTCATCTATTTATTTATTTATTTATTTTTTTGGAAGGGGTTATTAATTAATTTGCACAGCTAATTAAAGGTAAAGTTAAAAGATGGGTGTATTAGGGATGCATAGGATTAAATTCTTAACATTCCCTCTATACACGAACTTCTGAGCTCAATTGGTTTCAAAAGACCAATTTTTTTAATAAACGGGTTTTTCCAAGTTTTTCCAATTTAAATAAACTTGGTGGCGACCCCATATTTTCAATAAAATTCTATTTTCGCCATCCCCATCGCGATCCCGTCTTACATACAGAAATGAAATTGATATCATTTATAGCATC